>SNQJ01S0025880.1:7318-33665 GCA_010110895.2 Picea sitchensis
CAGTCGCCAGCCCTGAGACCTTAAATGGTTAAAATCGATGGGAACCTGGGCTTGAGCGTTGATTATGTGTCTTGGAGGTCCTAACCTTGCAGGGTAGGACGGGCGGGTGGTCAGTTTTACTTTTGTCGTGGTTGTGTCTTGTTGGTCATCTAGTGGCGACGTAGAGTCAAGTTTGTTGTTACTTCTACATGCGCGCTCACACCTTAAACACAAAAAAAAAAAAAAATTGCACCTGTTATCAGAGCTGTTGTCTTAACGAGGAAGGTCGTTACACATTATCCAAGTCAAGAAGACCAAGGTAGACGCTCTATTCAATTCTAGTTCATAGGATAATCTCATAGAAGTTGACCTGGTCATCAATCTTAGGTTGGATGTTCATCATCATCCTAGCCCATATCCACTAGTGTGGGTGAAGAAGGATGTAGAGATCAAGGTCATGAAATAATGTAAGATCAAATTGGTTGTAATTAAATTTTTTATTGATGAAGTGGAGTTAGATGTAGTGCCCCTTGACATGTGTGGTGTAGTGTTTGGAATCTCCTACATGTATATAAGGGATGATATATTCATGCGGATAGAAAACCAATACTGCCTAATAAAGGATGAGAATTTTTTAATCATCAATGCGCGTAAAGGTAAATCAAATATCTCACTATTAAGTGTCACCCAAGTCAAAAAGTTGATTAGTTCAAGTAATAAGTATTTTTTTCTTTTCTTACGAAAGAATTGGTCAAGTTATGAATTGGTAGGAGTAAGGGAATCCCTGAAGGGATGTACTAAAAAGTAGAAAAAATAGCTTGGGGAGTTGTTGTAGGAATACAGAGGAGTGTTCCGAGAACCTTAAGGATTGCCACCTTAGAGAGAAGTGGAGCATGAAATAAAGTTTTTTCCTCGTTCCCCATTACCAAATATTGGGTTGTATAGAAAATCTATTGGAGAAGCAAATGGAGTGTGAAAACTACTGGAGAAGTATTAATTCGATCAGGAAACTCACCTTGTGGGTCAACTATCATCATCATATCCAAGAAGGATGGGAGGTGGAAATTTTTTATCGACTATAAACATTTTAAAAAGATACACTCAAGAATCAATACCCTCTTCTTAGGATAGATGATATTTTGGACCAGTTGTAGTAGGACAAGTATTTCAAAAATTTGGATCTCAAATTGGGATACCAACAAGTATGTATCAAAGAAGAAGGTTCCTAGATGACCACCTTCAAGACAAGGAAAGTTTTGTATGAATGGTTGGTTATGCCATTTGGTTTATGTAATACACCAACTACATTTATGATATTGATGAAAGGTGTATTGTACCCATTTTTAGGTTCATTTCTTTTAGTGTGTTTGGATGATATATTGGTTTACAAATCTACCTAGAGGAGCACATATCACATCTCATGCAGGTGTTACAAACTCTAAAAAATCACTATATGATGGATAAACTCAAAAAAAATAGGCTTTCTTAGTAGTCATTGGTATATTGGGGTATGTGATCTGTGGAGGCGAGATCAATATACATCTTGCAATGATGGAGGACATCATTAAGTGGTTATTTCCTACTAATGTGACTGAAGTTAGGATATTTTCTGGTGTATAAGGATACCTAATAAAGTTCATATCATCCTTTTCAATGGTAGTTGCACCACTCCACACCATAATAACAAGTGCTAAGAGTTTCCATTGGGGAAAGAATCACAAAAAAAAAATCAATGAGATAAAATGAAAGATCAATCAAGCATCGGTTCTTACATTTCCTAACTTGAATAATCCCTTTCAAGTGGAGACAAATGCAATTGGGTATATTATGGGATCATTTTTTATGCAAGGTGTTATGCCAATATGCTATCATTCTGATATGTTTCATGGGGGAGTTTTGAACTAGTCTACATATCATAAGAAAATATATTCCCTATTTCAAGTGCATAAGAAGTGGATGAATTATCTCATAGGAAAGGAAACGACTATACGCACTAATTAGTATCCACTACAATATTTGGAGGCCTATAGTAAGCTAATTTAACAAACCATACATTGCAAGTGGACGGGATTTTTGCAGAAATTTTGTCTAGTCATGAGGTATAAGAAGGGAATCACTAATAAGTTGGCTGGCATGATTTCAAGGACACCCAAATATAATATTATAGACTTGGTAAATCTTGTGCACATGGATCCTTTTACCAATGATGCACACAAAGAGAATTTGCTTTATTATTCCTTGTAAAAATACCATCAGAGGACAACAAGCAACAAACAGATTCTTTCAACAAGTTTGGGTGAACTTTGGGATACCAAGGAGAATCATCTCATACATGGATACCTTATTTATCAATTCATTTTGGAATATACTTTGGGAGGATATGGACACAAAGTTGAATATATCTACAGGATCTGAATACATGTGATGAAAATATTATCTAAATTTAACACTCTTATAACATAGTAGTCCACACTTATACTAACAACTCTCCTTTTGAAACTTACTCATGATATTTTCCACCTTCACTCTTTGATGTTGTTTATGGATAACAATTAGGAGTGAGGGAAGAAATCATAGGAGAAACATTGCAAGTAGATAATTTGTTTTAGAAAAGTAGACAAATCCATTTACAAGTACATGAGACATTAAAGAAGTCATTGGAAAAATATAAGGCTATACATGATCAAAAAACAACCAAGAAGTCATTTAAAGTGGTAGATATAGTTTGGCTAGAACTGAACAAGGAAAGAATCCAAGGCCCTAGTAAGAAGATCAATTATTTTTTGTATTTCCCTTTTGAGGTATTGAAGAAGGTTGGAGATAATGTCTATAGACTCGGTCCACCCCCACACATGTGCATTTACTCGGTAGTGAATGTGGATAATTTGAAACACTATGAGCCTTCCATATTGTATTAGGAGGAGGAGCAAGTACTACCTACCATAGAGGACTTATCATCATATGATTAGAAAGAATTGGTAAAAGAAACAATTTTTTGTAGGTAGTCCATAAGTAAAAGATAGGGGAAACATGACCTTTGGTAAATTGGGTTGAAAGGACAACTTCTAGGAAAAGAAAAATGGTCCTCCAAAGAGAAGGTAGAAAAACAATTTCCTCACTTCATTCAGTAAATATTTTGGGGACCAAAATCCTCTGTAAATGTTGAGTTGTGATCTGGATAGGATCATTATATAGTTTTTCATCTATATTTTTACTTTTGGGGTGGAAAACATTGGAGGAATCCTCTTGCAAAGCCATTTTGGTGGCAGATCCCAATTTGGAAAACTAGGTTCGGGAACCTTCTAGAGATACTTTGAGGAATTAAATGGTTTTTTTTTGTTACAATGTCCAAAACTTATTCCATGCCCTTGAAGGTGAACTACACTTTGGTACCCTCCCAACAGTACAAAAATCACCTCAATCAGAGCTCGTATCTGAAAGGCATGGCTTCCACAAGTTGACCTACCTTAATGAGCACCATTGTATGGGTGGATGCCTTTTTAGTCCTAATTAATCAAACATGTGGGTGTATCCATGCGCATATTTTCAATAAGATTGTAAAAGTTCCTAAACTGACCACTAATTGAAGGTTTGAGGAAGTAAAAACCCTAACCCTAGATGGCTATTAGGCCATGTTAAATACTCGTCTACTAGGATAACGGGTTCCATTCTTTGGTATTGTATTTATTCCATAGTCGATCAAAGAATCTAGTAGTGTTATTTTGAGATCATAATAGAGAAGTAGGATATTTTGTATGAATCATTCATGTCACATTGTAGAATGAAACTCTGGAGTGAGTGCACATTTATTTGTACTTGTTATTCATAATTGAAGAAACGATATTAGAGAATAGGCCTCACCTTCTAGATGGGTTTTCTCCCATATTGGGTGTCCTAGTATATATGTTATGTTCAATTGTGTGGATGGTGTATATATTTTCTTTTTATTTCATTTTCATTTTCAATTATTTTCATAAATATGAGAAATAAGCTAGTAATAACTAATCACGGATCCAAGGCAATAAATTACATAATCTAATATTTTATGATAGTATAAAATATGTTGTGAAAAGCTATTCGAGTGGAATATACATGATAGTTTGTTGATCAATAATTTATAAAAAAGATTTTGAAATTTCTCTATATCTCTAAATTGTTCTGTAGAGATGTTGCAATCTTGAACTCAAAGAAAAGTTTCTTCGTATCCCATAGTCAAATTTCCATTGATTTAAAACTATTTTCATGTACCTAATATGTTTTTCACCCTCCATTTATTCTTTTCTCAATTCTATAGTTTCAGTTAAGCTTGTGATGAAGATTGATTATGACATATTTGTAGGAAGTCCCTTTATCCGAATTGTTTTTGTCATACATGAAATTACTCTAAATGGTCCTTTTGGATTTAATTATAATAACATCCATTTTTTCATTGTTAAGAACAATACCCATGATAGAGAAAAAGTACTTGAGAAATTTTAGCTGCTTGTCAAGATCAGAAGGACTATTCATCATAAGATCAATGTCATCAAAGTAAACATGAAGGATGATTACTATACCAACTAGGATTTATCCAACACAACATGCTTCTTCAAAACAACCCTCTAACTTCTCAATCAATATGCTATAAAGGGTACGGAAAATGGGACAATCTTGCATAACTTCTATATTACAATTTCTTTCTTTACATTATCCCCCAGTGTTTGTAATCCTGGAAAAACGGTTTTTATACAAACTTATCATAGAAAATCTCGATTCAAAAATAATTTTTAGCTCTTCTATTTTATTCCAAAGGTTAGTTCTAGGAACTCTATAAAAATATTTTCTAAATTCAATGAAACATCAGAGGAAGTTTATTTTATTATTGCAACACTCCTTCACAATGACCCTAAGTGTGATGAGTGTTGATGTTTTTGGTAGCATCAGACAAGTACTTCCACATAGGCATGTGTTTTGCATGTGGAAGTTGTCGAAAATATTCTACTCTTGAGTTTACTTTAGTTATAAGGAATTAATTAAAGTAAAATTGTATTTATTAGTGATTTGAGTTATTTAAGGGAGTTGACATGGTCAAGAATTTTGATGAAAGGTCGAGGTCGAGAGACCTGGTGAGAGACCAAGGTTGAGGATAGAAAAGAAGGACTTTTTCTAGTGTGAGGAGTGTATGATTAAATAAGGACTTTTGTTTACACTAGAGTGAGGATATCTCACTCGTTGGGTGAAGAGTGTTCATCCAAGTATTTATGAGAGGGTTGGCTCACAAAGGACTGTGATTCAAGATTTTGGGTAGCTGGAGAAGGAAATTCATGATCTAGAGGTCATAGAGGTCAAGGAGGAGAGAGAGAGAAGAGGCAACCACAGGTGCATTTCAAAGGGATAATCTAGAGGAAATAAGTGCATCGTAAAGAGATCTTCATATGAAATTTTCATACATATCTGCGAGTCATAGTTGAGTCAATAGTCACGGACATTCCCGGGTCATAGTGGATCAATTCACAGATATTTGTGGGTCGTAGAAGCGCAAGTCGTGAATGTATGGGAAAGTGTGCATGAACTGCCATAAAACATGTCATCTCATGCCGGGTTTGTCTGTAGTGTATAGTTCTCTCAGTGGCCCATTATCCCTATTATGGGAGCCATGAATTGACTTTAATAAAAGCCTCATTGGACTAGTTTTCCATTTGGGGTTTTTTCAGGGGCTTTTTACCTGGAAATCTTGGTGTTCTTATGGGCTTGATTTGGTTTCCTTGTTTATTCTTATGATGCATGTTTAGTTGAGTACTTAGTTGTTCTTTTAGTAGATAAAATAATTTTACTTTGAGCTAACTCTCGGGTGTTGAGTAGAGTGGTAAAATATAAACATGGTATTAATGCATACCAAGTGTTAAATCCACTTGGAGAGAATTTCAACATGGTATGAGAGCCTAGTCTTTAAAGGGAGGAAACTAAGAGAACATATTTTATTAGGTAAATAACCAGCAGGGTTAATCAAAGGAAAGATTTTCATTATTGGGAAGAATAGGCATTTTTGCAGGTATATAGAGGCATATGCAATTCATAGTGTAGACAATCGTGGAGATCTGCAGGTCTAATAAGGAAAAGTCACATATATGTCATATAGGGCAGTACAAGGTAGTTCTAGCATAGGGTTATCAGAACAGATCTTGAAGATGGTGAACGCATTGAATATTGAGGACAGGTTAGAAGGGGAAATAAACTTTTAGGCTTGGAAGGTAAGGATTCTAATTCTATTGGAGGAGAATCACCTCAAAGAGTATGTTGAGGTTGTGTTTGCAACTCCTACAGATATGTAGAAATTGGAAGTTCATAAGAAGAAGGAAGTGAAGGAAAAGAAAGTGTTGCTAGAATCAGTGAAGGATCACTTGATTCTGCACATTTCTTAGAATAAATCTTCCAAGGAAATGTATGATGTTTTGGTGATTCTATACCAAAACAATAATACAAGCAGGCTTCGACATTTGAAGCACCAAATTCAAGTTGTCAAGATTTCCATTGAGGACACAGTTGCGAATTATATTATGAATATTACATAGATCTGAGATCATCTTGTACCGATTGGATAGATAGTACAAGATGTTGAGTTTCTAAATGTAGAGTTGAGAGGTATTCCGAAGTATTGGGAACCTTTTTTGTAAGGGATCTATGTATGAGAGGCAGTGCCAAGTTTTGCTAGACTATGGACTGATTGTATTTATGAGGAGACCTGGTTAGTGTCCATGGATGGTTTGAAGAGGATCCTTGATGAGAAATTTTCTCTTTCCAACTAGGCAAGGAAGGGAAAGTTCAAGAATATCTCCAGTGGAGAGTCAACCACTAAAGATGGAAAGAAGAAGAGGGACATGAACAATGTCAAGTTCTTTGCATGTCACAAGTTTGGAAATTATGTAGGGAAATGTCCACATAGGAATAAGGGAGAAATGGAATTCATTCAAACGTAGTTGCATTGGGAAATACTTAATTGGATGAGTTTTGCAAGAAGTTTGAACATAAATATTTCTTACTTATTTCCCATAATTCCTTGGGAACGATATGAAATAGTGCATGGTTGATAGATAATGGATACACATGTCATCTGATAGGAGTGTGAGAGGTGTTAGAGAGATTCACAAATTCTAACTCAAAGATGCATGTGGAATTTGGTATGGGGAGAAAGCATACAGTGAATGGATTTGGAACAGTTCCATTCCAAATGGAATTGGGAGGCACATTGAGAGTGCAGGATGTGTTATGGGTGTCAAAATAGAAGAGGACTGTGATATCAGTCTCATTGGTTGAGAATAATGGATATGAGGTATTATTCTAAGATTGAAACCTAATATTATCATGCCCAAAGGATCTAGCTTTGAAAAAGAAAATTTCTTTGGAGTTAGAGAGAGAAAATTGTATAGGCTAAAGGGCCATCCTATGAAAGCAATTTCCAGCAGCATAGTGACAGAGAACATGGAGCAGGTAGCTATGAAGGTTGAACAACCCATAGGGAGTCAGCCTTCAGGTTCAGGTGGGACGTAGAAATTCAAGTCAGTCAATAAGGAGTCATGGTATGAGATGGTCATGCAGGATGCTCAAGAGCAGGAAACTTATAGGGGCATGTTCATACCATCATGCAAGGAATGAATTTTGTGTCAAAGGGAGAGAAAACATGGTAGCATATCTGGTAGTGAAGATAAATCCAACTCCAAGTGGGAGAAGTGTCTTCCTTGCTAAGAGGGAGTGTTGATGTTTTTGGTAGCATCATACTTGTACTTCCACATAGGCTTGTGTTTTTCATGTAGAAGTTGTCAAAAATATTCTAGTATTGAGTTTACTTTAGTTATAAGGAATTAATTAAAGTAAAATTGTATTTATTAGTGATTTGAGTTATTTCAAGATATGCTTAGCATGCAAAATGTAATCTAAATCTTAAGTGGGTGTGAGAAGTAATCTCAACCATAGATCACTTTGGAGATTACAAATATATTGTAATTCATGATTATAAAAGTAAGGCTAGGAGAAGAAGGAATACATTTTTGTTGAGGGGGTAAACATGCTCAAAACTTTTGATGAGAGGTCAAGGTCAAGAGATCTGGTGAGAGACGAAGGTTGAGGATAGAAAAGAAGCAATTTTTCTAGTGTGAGGAGTGTATGAGAAAAGAAGGACCTTTTATTACACTAGAGTGAGGATATCTCGCTAGTTGGGTGAAGATAGTTCATCCAAGTATTGATGAGAGGGGTGGGTCACAAAGGACCATGATTCAATATATTGGATAGGTGGAGAAGGAAATTCATCTAGAGCTCATAGAGGTCAAGGAGGAGAGAAAGAAGAGGTAGCCACATGTGGGTTTCAGAGGGAGAAGCCAAAGGAAATAAGTGCACCATACAAATCTTCTTCGTATGGATTTTATGTAAATATCCATGAGTCACTATTGTGAAAGACACGAACATACATGGTTTATAGTGGGGAATGTTGTGGACATATGCGGTTCGTAGAAGGGAAAGTCATAGATTTATGAGAAAGTGTGCTAAAATTTCCATACAACAGGTAAGTTCTTTCCAGGTTTGTCTGCAATGTAAAATTCTCTTTGTGGGATATTATCCTTGTTACAGGAGTCCTGAATTGACCTTAATAAAAGCATCATTGGACTAGTTTTTCCTCCTGGTTTTATTTGAGAGGTTGTTTACCCAAAAATATTAGTGTTCTTATGTGCTTGATTTGGTTTCCTTGTTTATGCTTCTGCTGCATGTTTAGTTGAGTACTTGGTTGTGCATTTAGTAGATAAAGTGATTTTATTTTGAACTAAATGTTGAGTGTTGAGTAGAGTGGTAAATGCTCAATATAGTATTAGTGCATATCAAGGGTTGAATACGCTTGGAGAGAATTTCAACAATTAGGTGGTCTAGAGTTGATTGATAGCTCCTAATTTTGTCCTAGCCTTCAACTCTTTTTCTTGTGTTTCTATTCATATGTTGATATTATTTTTAAAAATAATTGCATATAAATTGGCTAAAATTTGGTAACCATATTATTCCTATAATTAGAGGGTTTGGTTTTATCCCCACTTCTAAAGATATGCAAAATGATTCTTTGATTCTATGTTTTATAGAATCCCTTCTTGACTTCTAAATCGAAGAGCTTGTGTATGTGATCGATGAGCATAAGCCCTCCAATTTTTATATATTTTATCAGTAGTTTTTGATGTATTTATCTTTCCCTTTTGCAAGTTGCTTAACCCCAAACTCTATGTATTTTATATATAACAAAAGTTCTCCTTTGTAGAAAGGGTTTGAATGTTTTTTATAACATCAAGGGATTCATAAATCTTTTAATATAGGAGTTCTAGTCACTTAAGGGAATAATATTGTTTTCTATAGTTTTATGAGTAAAATAATACCTCTAGAATTTCCTAGGATCTAGCTTAGAGAGGTGGAAAAACTTCTCTTGCTTTCTATTTATATGATACATATTTTTATTTGTATTAGTTCTTTGTACCTATTTTTCTGTTTGATTTTAAGGACTCATTAGAAGCATCACTAATGTATTTTCTAGAGACATTACTTTTTTATCATACCAAGGGTTGGTTGTTCTATTTTCCTTTTTTCATGACACCTCAATATAGATATTGTTTATGGAAGTAGAGAGGGTTTTTGTAAAAGTATGAGAGAGGTATTCAATATTGTTGTTATTTGATGGAAAATTTAATTCAATATTTAATTTTTTTTTTAAATATCAACATTATTTTTGTGGAAGATCATGTGTTTTGGTTATCAAAATTCTCTTCTATGGGGATTTTGTGCATGATAAATTTTATATTTGGTGTTAAAGGTTTATTATCAAAATTGAGCTCATGGAAGTTTAAGATGTCAAAATTTACTACTGGGTTGTATGTGGGGATATATATAATATGTTCTACTTGTTTCATGGTTTTCTTTGAAAAATAAATAAGATCCCCAAAATATTGTATTAGACAAGCAAATAATGAAATATATGCATGTGTGTGTATGCGTATACATTTATATATGTATGTATGTATGTATTTATGTATGTATGTATGTATAGAGAGAGAGATATTTTGTTCTTAAGGTACCTCTATAAGGACAAAATCACTCGTAGATAGTTTTATAAACCATAAAATTTGTGGGTTGGAAATTTGATTCTAAAATTTCCTCTCCACAACCACACATAAAAGACATTCAAAATAGGTAAAAAATGATCAAATTTAATACAAAATTTCAACACAAAACATAATATATGTTAATATGAATTTTAAATTGCAATTGAAAAAAATGGAATTTGTCCAGTTGTCAACTCACCCTTATATAACAATCTGAGTGGGCCTAATGGTTAATAATGTTTGTTTCCTCCTTGGAGGTCACAGGTTCAAATCCGGAGGGGGGTATGGTATGTACACTTCTATACACTTCAACATTCAAATCGTTGTGCAGAGGGGGGCCCTTGTCCGACAAACAAGGGGTCTCATACACCAATTTGTTGTTTGGTTTGGTCATGACCTTAAAAATAGATTATTATTATTATTATTATTATTATTATTATTATTATTATTATTATAGTTGCATCGAACATAATGAAATGCATCTATTACATAAGAATATATTAGTAGATAAGATGATGATGATGATGGTGGTGGTGGTGGTGGTGGTTATTAACCTCCATTAGTACCACCATATATCTATCAATATTTAAAAATGGGTAAAGAATTACTTGTTATTATTTAGAATTTTATTTATGTGCTCGAAGAGTTTTAAGATAATTATTCCTAAATCACCATAGTTTTGTTGAGTTAAAATGTTAGAAAGGGTGGTTTTTAAAAAAATATTTTTAAATTCAGATTTAATGTGGGTGTAAGAATGACAATATCAGATAAACTTCCTTTCATATTCAATCCTCTTAGTGTTACAAATATGACAAATTCTTTCGACCCACATACTTTTTTGAATTATCCAATGCTTTGTTTCACTATGGATCTTGTGAGTTATTTTTATTTTAGAAATATTTATTTTCTTCTTTATCCTATAGTCAAAACTAAGAGATAATTTTGATATTCTATATTAAGGTTGATAACCTCCTTGTAGTATCTTAATTTTCTCTTATCCTCTAGTTATTTATCACACCACAATTTATCCTTAAATTTAGATGTAAGAATATTTTTAATACTCTCATTAAGAAAATTATGTGTGGGGGAGAAACTCGATACTCTTTGATCTAAGGGGAAATATTGTAGCATCTTAAACATGCAGTTTATGAAAAGACATCGACAATCAGGAAAATTCCTATGCCTTACTGAGAGGCATCCAAACTACCAAGTAATAAATAATTAAATCCTTGATAATAATAAATGATTGTATTGTAGTTATTAAATACATGATTTGAAAAGTGACTCCCATAGATAATAAATTGGTAAACATCATCACAAGGGGAAAAATGAAAATTAGTTTCTTTAAGGAATCCTCATATTTCCATGTCAAAAGGGGTCTCACTACCATGAATAATCATTAGTCCAAAATAAATTCAAACCTTGAGCTAGGAATCCTTATGAAAAAATGGCATTATTTTCATTTTTCATATACTTTAATGATCCCCTCAAATCAATGCTAATTCACGTCAACATTTATTACCACATGATCAAGAATATAGAAAATAACTCCCTCTACATTGATTTGAGAGATTAGATGGTGCACTATAGTACTTGGAGTGTAAGTTTTAAACCTTTACAGTATAGAAATGCATACACAAATTATTTATAAAATATTATATAGTAATAAAAAATTACCATGGAGACCTTTATTTAGGAAAACCAACATCTTTTTAGAGACACACTTCTAACTCTCCATTTTCAATATAATATATATTATTCTACAAAATTCAAAACCCTAATTTATTAACCTGAATTAGATTCATTAAACCAAATCATAGTACAAAGGGACAAAACCCACCATAAAATAGACAAAAAAAGAACATTTTTTTCAAGGGCTTTGTCCTCACACCACCTAGCATTCCCAGCACAAAGTACAACATCTGGGCCTAACCATGAAAATAATGTAACACATACCCAACATTTTCCCACTTGTTGTTTTGTTTGCATACAAGGGGCCTGGTGATTACATGATCAACAATTCAAGGTAGCATGTCCCATTTCTTCTCTACACTAAGAAAACTTCTCAGTACTAATAGACTTCATCAATGAATCTGCAACATTCTTCAAAAACCCAACCTTCACTAGTATCAACTTCTTGTATTGAACCATGTCTCTCACAAAGTGATATGAACATCGATACGCTTTAGAAATCACTTTGCTTCTTCATGGACAAGACAATCATGTAAGACCATGTCTAATCGACTTCGATAAAGTGTGTGACCAATGATGAGGTAATTTTTGGCTTGATAGGGGATGCATTGATTCTCATCTATAGATAAATAAGGGTTAAGTTGTTGGGTTTGGAGATATATAAATACATTCCCATACCAAGGATCAAAATAATCAATGCGAAATAATGGATAACTCATAAATGAAGCATTAACCACTATTCCTTCACCAGCTCTAGAAATTTCAAACAATAACTCTGCAAAATCCAAATAATTCTTAGATTTGGAAGTCACAAACTCCAGGACAAACTATTCCAAGATGATGATCCATTTAGATTACTTTCCTGCAATGATATGTTGGGTCAATATGTGTCGCATTGGGTTTGAGTATGCAATTACCAATTTTTTTCACAGTAGTATGCAATGCCTAAGTCAATGGAAATCATGAATAGATGCTAAGGCCAAATTTTCAACATGCAAGTACCAAATTTTAGGGGCAATGAGACCCTTGCTAATATAATATATTAGATGATATGTTTGTGACCTATCGTTTTGGAGAATCGTCATACCATTCGTGGATTCTAATGCCACTAGATATAGTAAAAAGTATCGAACATAATCGAGGGGACTCAAAATTGGGTCAACATCAAAGCCTTCTTCAAATAATCAAATGAGAATTTTTTTTGGTCATCCCACATAAAAGGTACACCATTTTTAAGGTAGAACATAAAACCTTTTGCCATATCAACTTCATTAACTATGAATGTTCGCAAAACGTTTACCTTCCCTTGCAAACTTTGATGTTGGATTATGCTATGGGGAGGAGGAAATGAGATGATTTCCTCAACCTTCGAAGGATCAAACATGAACACATACTTGGAAATGATAAATCCTAGTAATCACCAAGAAACCACATAAAATATGCACTTACGTGATTTCAAATAGATGTTATAGTATTGACATCGAGTGAAGACATCCTAGAGGTGACTAGGATGATCCTCACGCTTCTTTAAATGAGAATTGAAATGATCTAAGTATGACTCAACTATATGTTTGATGTCATGAAAAGGATATGACATGGCGCACTCGAAAGTGGTCCCAACATTTTTAGGACGAAATGATATAAAAGGGCATCCAAAGATATAAAAGGACAATTTTGGTTGCCTCAAAGAAACATACCCAACACTAAGCATGTGTAGGAATCAATCATTCATCACCTTTTTCCAAATATGGAAATCTGGGCACTTGAATTATGGTGGAGTGATTGGTGATGTGATTTCTCAAAGAGATTTGAGAATTGTAAGCTCATAGTTGTCTACTAGTTCCTTATACCTAGACCCATGCTTGCGGTTAAACTCAAGAATTTGTTGAGAGTGGTGTCTAAGCTAATATTTTGGTCATTTATTCTTCACTCAGTTTGAAAAGAATTCATTAGGCAGAGTAAGGTTATATTTACATGGTCTTTGTTGCTTCTTGCATATGGGCTAGCTTCTTCTTGTTCTTCAATTTTGTAGGTAACTTTAGGTCTAGGCATCCAATCTTTGTGGTCAAATCCTTCTTAGTTTTATCTCATGGAAATTTGTTGTCCTCAAGGATAAAGTCCCATGAGTAGTAAAATTTCATGTAGCATTACAACTCATTCTAATACAAGTTATTCTCTTTCTTTTTGGAAAAAGTGAAATGTCGTTATTTTCAAAAATACTATGTGATATCGTATTTTATATTTTAGTGGAATTTTGATATATTCCAACTTTAACTCGCAAATCCAAATTCAATATAAGAATGTTAATATAGATCTAGCACACCTTTAGACTCTAATACATATCTGGGGCATGACTCTTTGCACAATAATTCAAGTTCCTCTGGAATTTTATTCTCCCTGTATCTTGGTTCATGGCCACCACCATGGAAACATGGCTTGCCGACACTAATATTGTCATGTCCATATCAAGAATTATTGTCAATTGAATAAATGAAAATCCCATAGGTAAAAACCTCCATGACCTGAAAAATGGTGAGTATCATTGCTTGTATTTTGCAATATCCATGGAGAAGAGTATAGAGTAGCAATTAATTGATGGATGATATATTTCCCCACAAACTAATGATGCCATCTCATTGGGTGTAGTCCATATCCCTATGATACAAACCCTTCAACCAATATGGAATTTCTAATATGCCTAGGGAAGTAATATGGGGTACCTTGGTAGGTACCCAATATGAAGGCCAATTCTAGTAAATAAGGCGCATGTAATAGTGTGAACACAATAAAGGTGAGAAGGTTTACTAGAAAGTTCCACATACTAGGATATTCCTTCTCTAGAATTCTCCTAGGATATAGAGAATGTTATATAAGGAAGTGTATGAAATGTATTGGAGCATATTGAAGAATATTATTATTGTAACAAACAAGGATTTCTTGAGGAGTGTTATCCTTCCATAATGATTAATATATGGTGTTACACTACCTGAAGGGTTTTGTCTACAATCTTGTCTTGAATACTTGGTGAATGTTTTGGTTTATTCTTATTGAGATTGAAGGTTTATATTATGATATATTTTCAAATCTAATTTTATATTATGATATATTTTCAAATCTAATTAGGTACTTAACAATTAGTATCAGCTCTTCAACCAAAGAAGGAAGATTTTATTCTTTTACAAAAAATCTCGAGGGAAAAAAGGGAGGTGGTGCACTTCTCGATTGAAAATGAAAATTTATTTGTCGAATTGTAAGGAATGGGTTACATATATGAATTCCTCTTGAGAAAACACCCAATTTCAAGAACAAATCAACCAAATGAAGTCTGGGAAGTAAAGATATCAACATTTTAAAATATGTAATTTTTACATTTTTTCTTTTAAAAGACGCGGGTGGATTTCTAGAGTAACAGCCAAAGCCTATTTTGTCACAATTTTCTTGGAGTGTGGATGTATTTTATAGGGAAATCTAATTCCCTAATATTAAAGAATATATAAAATGGATGAAGTCTGAATATCCATTAATGTGGAGCTTCTATCTACTTGTTAATTTAAAGGATGATGTTAGCATAGCATGGAATGGTTTTAACCATGAAGAGATAACGAGACTTTTATATGAGAAATTAAAAAAAGTATTGTTAAATCAATGGTCTCATGCTAGAAAAAACGATATAGATAGAAACAAGGGTTTGTTGAAAATTTATATTGCAGGTTCATGGATGTATTGATAAAGAAAATATAATTGCTTCTATTGGACCCTAGTTGCATGCATAATTTTATCAAGCATTTTCTCTCATATTAATAGATTTGTTCCAACAAAGAATATGCAAGACACATAGGTGGAGGATAACAATATTCAAGTTTCTTTTAAAGGTTTGAAGATCACCATGGAAAAAATATGTGTTGCATTATGATTTCCATGCAATATGTATGAATGATGTGGATGTTATTGTTGGATATCCTTGGATCAAAGCAATTGTTACAATTAATGTTAATTTGGAAAATAAGTTTTTGAAACTTTGATACAAGAAACAAAAAGGTACATTGCATAATGTGCTCCATGATAGTGCTATTGTGGAATCCAAAGTTGAATCAGAGGCCAAGTCTACAAAAGGACATGAAACAAACCTCATGAAGGACACAATAAAGAAGCCAAGAAGATAATTGACTCAAAGGAATATTGTATTCAAGAGTTGAAGAAAAAAGGGTTGATTTGTAAAGTTGTTATATATCACCATCCACACCATATGGAGAAACAACATTCATCACAAGGCAGTGTGTGCATCAATACACTTATTATGAAGCAACATGACACTAGAAAGGAAACCAATCAAGAGGCACATGGAGGAATACCAATACTGCACGACGATATTAGGATATAGAAACAATCCTATGGCATCAATGGTCTGATAAGGATCAAGCTCAAGGTGGCAAGGAAATAGTTGGACATGATGTTTTTTTCCATCAGATGGATGGATAGTCATACTTAGTACCAGTTGGATACATTTCATAAATTTGGCCATATTTTATGGTTTATTCCCATGTTTCAAAGATGAAACATATGAAGAGGGATGGACTGCAATAACCTAGGGAGGATAACATGGGGCACCTAGGGAGGTACCAAATGTGAATGTGGTTATGTATTATTGTATGGAGGCCAATCCCTAGTAAATAAGGCTCATCTAATAGTGTGAATAGAATAAAGGGGATAAGGTTCATTTGTGAAGGCTTTGGCTCATTTTACTAGAGTATTCATTCTTAGAATGTTCCTAGGAGATAAAGAGTGCTATGTAAAGAAGTGTAAGCAATATATTGGAGTACAGTGAAGAATTCTCACCTTTATTGTGTTCACACTATTAGATGGGCCTTATTTACTAGAATTGACCTCCATATGGCTAATAATACTCTTAACCACATTTTCACCGGATACCTCCCTAGATACAATCTACATTACCTCCCTAGATATATTACCACTGAATTATTTAGTATTAATATATATCTTAAATGTGACCCTAAAACTATATTTTAATCCATTTAAATACTAGCCTTTGACTACACATTTCTTTTTACACTTGTTCTTGTATAAACCCTTAAAACTTAAATTATACAAAGTTTGATTAACTTTATAAAGTTCTTTTAGCATATGAAAAAAAATGCTTTAATGAACCAATTTTCCATGTAAAGGATACATATTTCTTTTATTAATTATTCTTTATTAATTATGATTTAAAAGATATTTTATAAAAAAATTGATTAGTAATATAAGTCATAAAATATACCGCATTACTATTATAAATTATAGTAGTATGAAATTTAACAAATCATCTTCTTTTCTATAAAATATATACATATTTGTTTCTTTATTAATTATGATTTAAAAATATTTTATAAAAATTGATTAATAATATAAGTCATAAAATATACTGCATTATTACTATAAATTATAATAATATGAACTTTAGATTTCATTTTTACATGAAAAAATACTAATTACAATTTTACATTATGCATTTCAATCCTACCTTCACATTAACATAACAAAAATAAATAAATAAATAAATATATATATATATATATATATATATATATATATATATATATATACACAAATAAATTTTACTTTTTACATATCATGTCCGCTATAGATTCGAAGTTAAATCTTCAATATAAAACATACGTATCTATGACTCGATCTCGCCCATATTAATTAAGGTAATTAAATAAATACAAAATAGTATTAATATTATATTTAAAATTAAATTTAGTTTATAAAATGTAGAATAAACTACCATTTGGATGTCACGGGCTCTATTATCATAGTAACAATAAACGACGAGAAAATATTTATGTGATAAAATGAGAAAGGATACCATTGTAAAAAGTCACCCGTGCACAAGTTTAAAGGAATCAGATTGGAAAGAAAAGATACGGCATTTTCTTAGCAGTCACTGTTATCACCACGTTCAGCGATATTTTCATGATCATGTGAACATCGTATATGATATTGGTGGAATCGGCAATTGATTATAACCTTCGGGTGTCATAGGTATGCCCCTTCGCAGGCACGGGTAAGTTCGAGATTTGAAGCTGTTTCTGGAAATTGTTTATATAAAATATTATAAAACATGTTAAAATCCGTTTTTCATTGGCGATTGAAACCGTACAGAATATTATAAAACACGTTAAATCAGTTTTTCATTAGCGATTGAAACCCTAGCTGCCCTTTTCCTATCGAAACCCTATCCGCTCGTTGAATATGGAAATTAGACATTATAAATGGAGAGAAAACCCTCGGCTGTATCAAAACCCTAAGCACTTGTCTTATATGAAAATTAGAACCTAACCGAAGCGAAGAAACAGCTCTTAAACAGCTAGCAGTAGTCGGCGGATTGTAATTCGAGTGAATAATGATGGCAATCCTCACGGAAACAATATCTGCCATGGAACTCCCAATTGTCTTGGAAAATTTGATACACATATATGGAGAATAATAATTCTAGGACTAGCATAGCAGTAAATTCGTGGTGGGTGAAGTTGAAAGGTTTAGGTTGGTAAAATTCTAACACAGTAAAACTGAACTCCTAAAAATGTAAGAAAGCTATGAAAATGAGATTTTATTCATTGATTTGGAAAGACGATTAAGAATAGGTTAGCATCTTCAATTCAATTGATAATCATATAATTGAAATTTATAGTTAAAAAGACATTAAATGTGCCCATCTCCAATAAGTATAAATCAATTTGATACCAGACATCATACAATGATCACCCACAAATACAGATTTGAAAAAACAAATACAGAAATACATTTTTCACAGACGCCTGTATATAGAAGCCAAGATGTCAAAGAAATAGCAATATTGAGTCTCTTAGTTTGCTAAACTTATAAAACATACCTACAATTGTATCTTTAAACAGGATAATTAAAATTGGACATTGACAATAAAACACAACAGAAACCTCTCTTGGCGAACAAATTATAAAATACCGAGCTCCCTGATCTATAAGGTACCTTTACAAGCGCCGTCCCTCCCACACGGTGTAGAAATTGCCTTTGTTCCCGTGACACCCGAGATTCGACCTCATGACATGCCTAGACTGGGCAAGCAGAATCAGCAATTGAATTCGAGTACTCTTTTGCGAGTGCATGCATGGCTTGAACCTGAATCTTAAGGGCCATGATGTAATCCGCAACTTCTGTTAAGAAAACAGGCGTGTCCAGTCCCTGGCTTCCCGGGATGAGCGCCCTCAGGGTTTGCATACGGGAAGCCACGGTGCCTTCTGCTTCTTCGTCGCAATGATCTCGTAACCGGAGGCTACAAGGGTTTTTGCAAGTACAGTTCGGTTTGCAGGGTCTGCTTTTGGTAAACCACGATCTTATTTTTCGGTGGGAATTCCCTTTGGATTTAACTAGCCGCCATTTGTTGACGCTGAGCAGGTATTTGTCAATGATGGCCCGGCTCCACGCTGTTCGACCCCTCTGCGTAATGGCCAGAGACAGATCTGCAGTCAATTTCACGGCGCGACTTCGAGCCGTGACGCCTTTCGGGCGTTCGATTCTCTGACGCCGCAACGCAGCCACCAGGCGCCTCAAATATATTTGTTGGAAAGCAGCCCTCCAGGTCGCCCCTTGCCCACGTCCAGAAGGTTGTTCCATCTAGTAAGCGGCTGAGCAAATTCCAAAACCTCGAAACGACGAAACAGCAGTTCTCTGCAAATCCTGACGTTCCTGCAAAAAGGGACAAATATAAGCAGACATGTGAGGTCCTGCCACGCTTTAAAGAAGGGACTTCTGACTCCATTTAATTGCATGCATGTGAGCGACTACAGGATACCCGTACGTAGGACCCCACTCACATCACATCTGAGGCCGTCGCGACTCGCCGTCGTTGCTCTTTATTACTTCCCCTTTTATTTCAAGACCAACACAATCACAAATATAAATTCGTTTCATATATGTTCATTGGCGTATACGACGCCATCAAACATGAAAAAAGATCATAGATTGAATTGAAGTGTAAAACAGTAATATGTGATTCACTTCAATATTATATGTTAATAGATTTTATGATATCTGAATCACGGAGAGTTGAGTAAATTTGAAGGATGCAACTAAATAATTACGTCGAAAGGTGTATACCTATTGATAATGAGCAGATTTAATAGGGGTTTAGTGTTTAATAAGTTTTCTATGGACAATATTAAATATGGCTGGAATATTCTTAGTAGTCACACAAAATAAATGGCTGTGATTTCAATCATTAACTTTCTAGCTATTATAAAGACATCCGTTTATGTGTTTACTTTTGTACATTTACCTAATCATATTTAAAAATTATTTTCATAGTTAACTGATTGCCACCTAAGTGATTAAGAGAAATTAAAATATTAACACAGATAAATGAAGCTCAACCGTTTATTTGTTAATCAATAATAAAATTTAATATATTCTTTTAAGGATTCTTTTCATCTTATCAACATTTCTGCATTGATCAGCCACAATTATGTGGCTGTGCTAATAAATACCATCCATCATAGGGCCGAGGATTGGGTTGAAATTTTAAAGTTGAAAAGCCCGTCGAATTTGACGGTCTATCACTACAATGCCCATTTTACGGGTTGCAAAGAAGAAAGTTACACAAAATTTTTAACTGTCTTTGACAGGAAATTTGGCCTGTGACGGGCAATTTGCCCGTCAAATTCTATCCCTAGAGCGGAGAGAAACGCTGCGGGCTGAGAGGCAACGCGAGGATTTACGGCACATTACGGACACTATATTTTGGTTGAGTTTATCGTCTTGAAAAGGAAAAATCACGTTTTGTCGGTGGGGAATTTTCGAGACGATTTAGATCGTCGGAATTTGGAAAATAGTCGAAAAAAGCAACCTATCAATGTGGAATTTTACTTTGCAGATAAAATATAAATATAGATTCGTCAGAATTTATCCACTCATTGAGTCACTTTTTCATGATTCTAATCCGGACTGAAAGTAGTATGTACTAATTACATAAGAATATTCATACGTATTAATAGATGAGATTAAACCAAAATATTTAGCTAAAAATTTGTATGGTTAAAGTTCTTCGGAGTTATAACTTTTACAAAACTTTAATTGAATTACGAAAAAAATTATTAAAAAATGATTATTTTGTTTATTTTTAATCAATTTTTATATTAAGATGTATTTTGCAATGAAAGTAAGATATCTAGGTCCAAAGGGGTTGGATTTAATGGTGGAAAGCTCAGAGGAGTTTTGTATGGTTAGGCAAGGTTCAATTACCATGAGTGTTTAACATGAAGCCATAGGTACCTTGAAGTAGTGGTAGAACATGTGGTTGGATTGCATCTAGAGATATGTCCTTCAATTTTAGCATCTTAAATAAATGGATCAAAGCTCAGCATCATGTCCTTCAATTTTTGCACCTTACATAAGTAGATCCAAGTTCATCCTCATGTCCTTCAATTTTAGCACCTTGAGGTAGCCAGATATATTGTATTAAATGATATCGTGAACCGTGCACACATAAGTGGATCCCCCGTGGTTTCTTAGCCACGAGTTAAAAATAATGGCCACCAAAATTACCATTTCTAAAAAACAAACAAAAAAAATAATGATATTTATATATATATTAATTACTGAGTTTTTTTTTAACGAGAAAGTGTTTTTTATCCATCCTTCGCTGTAAATTTTTAGGCATTCACCAGCCGCGAGTTAGACATTGTGCTAGTATTTAACTTACAAAAAAAGTAATCACATCTATATATATGTCGTATAAAAATAATCAATTAAAAAAAATGATTAAAATGGTTCATTTTTAACCTACTTTTACTCATACTAATACCTAACTTGAAATAAAAATAATGAAATGTATTTATTGTATAAGAATACTTCTATATATATTAACAGATGAAATGCAGAATATCATCAATAATGACATGTAGAATATAATCAATGTTGATATTAGATATTTACTTTTATGTGATTACATATAGAATATAATCAATAAAGGATGACATCTAAAATATAATTAATGTTGAAATTTGATATAATTAATGTTGAAATTTGATATTTATTTTTATGTGATAAAATGTAGAATATAATCAATGTTAAAATTTGATATTTACAAAATGTAGAATATAAGCAATCTTGAAATTTATTTATAAAACACAAGTTTTAAAATATTTTAATATTTTTGTTACTCTTTAATTTAAATTAATATAAATTATTATTAAAAAATTTAGAATATTTTAATATTTTTATTACTCTTATTTAAATATAAAATATATTGTATAAAAATAATCAATAAAAAATAATTTAAAACTTGTTGATTTTTAACCAACTTTTACTCTTATATTAATATGTAATGAAATGTATTTATTGTATGTACAATAATAAAATTAATGAAAATGTATTTATTGTATAAAAATACTTCTATATATTAGTAGATGAAATGTAAAATAAAAAATAATTTAATAAAAAAATAATTTAAAACTTGTTGATTTTTAACCAACTTTTACTCGTAATGAAATGTATTTATTGTATGTACAATAATAAAATTAATGAAAATGTATTTATTGTATAAAAATACTTCTATATATTAATAGATGAAATGTAAAATATAATGAAATTTGATATTTATATATTAATAGATGAAATGTAAAATATAATGAAATTTGATATTTATTTTTATGTGATAAAATATAGAATATAATCAATGTTAAAAATTGATATTTATATTTATGTGATAAAATATAGAATATAATCAATATTTTGAAATTTGATATTTATTTTTATTTATAAAATAAAAGTTTTAGAATATTTTTATTACTCTTTAATTTAAATTAATATAAATTATTATCAAAAGTTTTAAAACATTTTAATAAATTTTTTTTTAGTAAAAGAGATGAAGCCTGTTATATTATCATAATCAAGGTATAATAATTGTTTGCAATGCCAGCTGTCCCGCCTAAGCAGGAAACCGAGATAGTTGAGCATCCTGTGTCATGTGTTTTCCATCTAACAAAATTGACATGGTTCCGTCTTGCCCGAAGGAAACGAGGACTATCAAACTGTAAACATATAAAGTTTAAACTGTATGCCATAAACTAGATATAAGAAAACTAAAAACTAATTGGGCCAAAGCTTAATTCAGAACCGGAAAAGAGATTCCTGACCAAGTTCATCATTGAACCTTTTTGTCTGTGCGCTCCTCCTCGTCCCCATGCTATCGCCAGCCTACTGGAAGCACATAAGTCTGCGCACAAGTTGGGCATTGCTGCGGTGGAAGAGTTCTGGAGTGAGCCTCGAAAAGCATTACAAGTCGTTGATCAATCCTGACAAGGTGAAAGACCTGGTCATCCAATAGACTCTTGAGCTCGAAGATGAGAGCGAGGTACCCCGAGTCGGTGAGGAGTGGCTACTCCTTCCAGTGGTTGTCGACGTAAGCGGGGTAAATGGGTTATGTCGCATCTTTACTTGTTAGCACCGAGCGGTTGAGAAGTAGGGTCGTCGCCTCCATAGTTGCATCAGGGAGGGTCTCTTCTTCGACAAAGAAGGTGGTGAAATGCTCCTCTGGGTTGTTGGCCTTGGAACCAGGCTGAATGCCCGTAGGCAGAGGCTTGTCTTCCGAGCCAAATTCAGTGGGTGGATTCCAATTATCTGGTACTGTGAACAGAGGGAGCTTGGGATAGCTCTGCATGGCGTCCTCCAAGGTAATTTCCTCCACGTACGCCATAGGAGGCGTTCTTGGTTTCCTGCGCCTTCGGTTGGATGCCATGGCCAACGCCTGCTCAAACTTCTTCTGTCTCTGGCGTCGAGATTCGACCGTGTACCAAGAGGCACCCTTGCGTAGCTTTCCTCGTGCTCTAGGCATGGTAGATTCCCTGGAGCAGACTAGGGTTCCCTGCAAATGGACTGCTCTACTCTAGAACTTTGACGGGACCTTGAATCTCTGCTCCAGTGGAATGAACTGTTGTTGCTCCCGTGGAATGGACTCTACTATGGACGAATGCCACTCTGTTCTATCAATTCCGGTGATAAGGAGGAGGGCAACTGCGACCACTATAGCCATTAAGGCTTGATGTTGAGTGCGTTGGTGCCTGGTACTATTCACTTGCGCGAGGGGGCTCATCACTTGGGTATGGCTGCACCGATCCATGGTGTGTTAATGGCTGAGGGGATGGTCGCAGGTAGATGCATTAATATTGCGTCCCGGCATAAGTCTGCATGGCTCCGATTCACTATGTGGCACCCCATCCAGGGGAAAACATTTTAATACTTTTATTATTCTTCTGTAATTTAAATTAATATAAATTATTATGATATTAATTTTAAGTTAGAATATTTTATAAATTATGATTTTTTAAAATAATAAATTAATTTTTAAAAAACTTTACATTTGATTTTTTTTTTCTTTTATTTGTTAAGAATTTTTATATTATTAAGTTTTATGTAAATTGATTTCATTACTTTTTAGTAGAGGATTTACTTGATTAAAAAAGAGCCTTAAGTTTATATTAATAAAGAAAAAAATGTTTAAGTAAGCTTACTTTCAATTATTTATGTCTTATAAATTACATTATTTATATCTTATAAATTACATTATTTATATCTTATAAATTGTAAGTTGTAAAAAGTTTTAATATTAGCTTGGTTAATAGATTTAGTGAGTTAAAAAATTAGGATTTAATATTGTTTAAAATTTAATTATGTAAAATTTACAATAAAAATGTGTTTCAAAGAAATTTCATTTTGTTAAAATTAACGGAACTATTCATAAAAAAAAATTACCTAAAAAATGTTTTTCTTCTATTTGAATTTTAAACTTCTTAATAGAACTTCAACATCGGTTTATTAGATTTTAAAAAAAATTAAGGAATTACATGGTTTCCATCAATATTTTATTTTGTGCTCCAAAAGATTTAAGAGAGGCATTCCTAAATCACTAGAGTTTATATGAATTAAAGGATTAACATAAAAAATGTTTTGAAATTGAAATGTAATGTGAGTGTATCTAGGACATTTTAAGGAAAGAATTGAACATTTAAAATTATATATATATATATAAGGTCACTTTACTAAGGTTCTATTAATCTATCAAAATATCATACGAGCATTTGCCCTTTGCTAGTGGCCCGCCACTAAGGAAACCAGACAAGTAGAAAAGGTAGATTTTATCAATCCATACTGTATATTCGTTGTTTGTAAATATTCGTTGTTTTTAAATAGAGTCTTGAGTTCTAGAAAATAAAAATAAAAAACACCCTATATCAACTTTACTTCTGGCCCTTTGCCCAGATATTCTGAAATAGTTCATTACAAACATTATGACAAGAAAAAAAATCAGGGATCTGATGACATCGCCGACTAATGTTGAGTCTATTCCGAGGTCGAATTGGTGGTACTTCTTGGGGCTGAAGCACTCGCCATTGTGCTAGAATAGGGAAGGAGGTATAAAACGTCTCTCATCATCAAGTGATGTGATGACCATCCAATTGGAGATGCATGGTATTTTGAGCCTCCTCCCTCATATGAAGCATTTATCCTACGAGGTTATCTTATGTGCCAATAAAGCTCTACTATCTTCTAGTATTTCTTATCCCTTTCCCTAGTCGTTCCCACATATGGAATCTAGTGAATTGTGGCTTCTACTACATGTTTCTTTGTGGTCATAGTTATCTCCTGTTGGAATACTATTTCTTCTTCTTCCCCATGGTCTTGGAACCTAGAAAGAATGGAGGTGAAGAAAGAGTGGGTTGCGTTAAAGGCTTCACGTTGAATACGCGAAGACAAGACTTCATTTTTGGGTTGGTGGGATGACAACCTGGAGACGAATTCCATCCATGATGATAGCCACGACGACACCCTTGCCGCAAATCCATTGCAGCCCAAACACCTTGACGGAGTCTAGGCCGAATACACACATTATGTTGGAGGGTCTCGCCCCCCCCCTTCAAGATGAAATTCCCTATAATTATCCATTTCCCTCCCCTGGTGGATCTGATTGAGACTTCACCACCCTATAGACTTAGCAATACTATTCTTACGAATTACTTTAGCCATCAAACTTGGAGTAATAGAGACCCTCCTCGATATTAATGCACCATATTTAATTTCATTAAACACTAGGGTTTACAGATCGAGTGTTGGATTTCCTCCTTCGCATACATTTGGTTTACGGTGCCATGCGATGGCAAAGGCTATCCACCATGCAGGAGCCCAATCATTGGGACTCCTGCTTGATGTACCTTGTGGGTATCTCTGACAGAGCGGGTATGTCCATACATACTCCCATTCCATCACAATCGCATGTGCCCATACTCTTAGAATCGCCATCAGAATGTGCATACATACGATATGGATGGACCACCATTAAGGTGCGTTGTGGATCGTTTCAATTTATTAAAGGCGCGTTAATATTTGAATTTGAATCTTCCGCCAAGACGAATTTTAAAAGTCCCTCCTAGGGCGCTCCATGAATACCTTGAAGCTGTTGTTTGTCTCTGCCCCCAAATGCGAATGCCACGGCCACGAACCACGCTAAAACTTCGAAATGCTGATGTGCTTCGGAT
>SNQJ01S0025880.1:47558-70710 GCA_010110895.2 Picea sitchensis
CTATTATTTGTTGCATACACACATATAAACACATCTAAAAAGTAGATCAACAAAGTGTTTGACGAAATACCACAACCATGAAAAAGTTTTTAAAAGACACCAAAACAGTGATGATCCTTGCATAATGGCTTGGGATCATTATAGGAATGATATGTAAACATCTTGAAATGTTTCCTTAACAAGTAATGTCTATATTTTTATATTGCATACAACATAACTAATTCCTCCCTTTCTGTAGTATTGTAGTTTTGTTTTGAATCTGATAATTTTCTTCTTGCAAATGCTATAGGGTGATCTATATCACCATCTCCTTGATGTGTCAATATTTCTCCTAATGATATTGCAGATGCATCCACATGTACATGAAAATATTTTTTCCAGTCTAGAAACACTAAAATTGGTGCAATTACCATATTCTCCTTTAAAATATCTAAACTATGTTGGCATTCCTCATTCCATTTGTATTTAGTGTCCTTCTTCAATAGTTTCTGCATTAGCACAATAATATGTGCATATCCCCTTATAAACTTCATGTAATACCTTGTATGTCCAAGTGTACTCTTTAACTAGCGCACTAACTTCGGTGGTGGTAATTTGAATATGACAACAATTTTAGCAGGATCAACCAACAGACCCTGTTTACACACCACATGCCCAAACAAAATACCAAAAGGTGCACTAAAAATACATTTCTCAATATTCAATGAAATATGACATTGTTTGCATCTATATAAAATCAATATTAATAGTTCCATATGATCCTTCAGTAAAATAAGTTCATTTTCCAATCATCCAAGTAAACCTCCAAAAATTTATGAATAAAGTCCTTAAAATCTACTACCACTACTCTTGAAAAAATTGTTGGTGCATTCTTGAACCCAAAAGGCGTAACTGTATATTGGAATGATCCCCATTCTATAGAAAATGTTGTCTTGTGTATATCTTCTGGTGTATCCTAATCTAATGATATCCTAAAAACCCATCTACAAAGGAATAAGATTCATGACCCCCTACATTCTCCAAAACTTTGTCTCTAAATGGAATAGGAAAATGATCATGTAGGCAAGCATCATTCAATTTTCTCAAATCTACAAAAATCATGACCCCTCCTTGTTTCTTTTCCTACACCACCATAGCACTGATCCATTCTGATTCTTCTACAGGTTCTATGACACCAGCCTCTAACATATTTTCAATTTCTCCCTTCATCGTCTTCTTATATATTGGATTTAACCTGTAAGGTCTCTTTCTAATAGGTTTGGATTTTGGCTTCAAAGGGATCTTCATCTCTCCTAGCTCTCCTGCTAATACCTTCACCTATAAAAATGTCGTTGGAAACAAGTCATTGTACTCATGTAGTAATTATGTGATTCTTTCTACTGTTTGATTATCCCAATAATCTCCAATGCTTGCAATCTTTGGGTTTTTTGTAGTTCCAATATTTACCTTCTTAATCTTCAATGTCAAAACAAAATCTTTTTAATCTAGTTTGGACCTTCTATTTTCCTTTCTCCTTAAACTTCTAGGATCTAAATATTGCATGGATTATCCTTTGATGGATCTTCTTATTCTGCGATGTGATAACAATATAGAAATTGTTTCATTTTCTGGATAGTTTGCTTCTGATATGTTGGGATTATTTCAAATTTTGGTTCTTCAAATATCATGTCTCTTACCACCTTCAATGGTGCATCTATCTATGGAATTTCATGCTCAAAGGAAAATGTAACTACAAAATCCTTTTGTATCTCTTCCCAGTTTGTAGTTTCTTTGCACTATTCTTGTTCTGTGTACTTGTTCTTTGGAATTCCTTCTAATGTGTGAATAAAATGATGTGGCCTTTATTGTTGTAGTACTAATTTCCATTGAATTATACATATTTCTACATGTTCTTTAGGTTGTCCAATTCCATCATATTTATCCTCATATCTATGCTCTTGTTTTTCACTAAAGTTGATGCGTAGTAACCTCTTGCACTGAAACCAATTGTTGATCTTCTCCTTATGTGTACCCCACCAATGAACAGATGTAGCTTTCAAATAAATATCTAATACTGGTAATCTATTAATTTCTACTACTTCTAATTAAAACTTCATTAAAAATTCTTCTAAGTTATTTAGACCATAAAAATTCGGAGGCTCTCTTACCTCTAAACAAATTCATCTTATCACGTGTGTCATTCCAGCACAACTTCTGGTAGATAATTCATCTGAGCATTTCTTCTAGTTCTCCATTATTGTGTCAGAGTCTGAAACACAAGAAATAATACTCCTCTAACTCAACATCCCATCCGCAGTTGGGTTGAAATAATCCTCTTCGTGGGCGGTAGTTCTATATAACTAATTTACATATTCTGTAATAAAATTTTATATCAAAGGTTCCAGATACCATCCTCCTTCTGAGGGATCCAATGACACAATAAATGTGTACTCTCCTGATTCAAATATCATCTTCCTTGTCTTCAAATTAATAATAGTTTGGCTATCAAAAGCCCAATCCAAACCCAACAATGTTGGATATAGCGAAGTATTATCTACTATGTCAATGACTTCAAAGTAAGCCATGCTATGCACACCATCTAGATCTACTGGAATCCTTTTCAATCTTCCAATTGGCACCACTCTATGCTAATTTTCTAACTTCAATTGGATTGGTGAATACCCCAATGTTGGTTCTCCCATAGCTTCCCATGTCTTCTTTGGAAGAATGTTGAGTTCAAACCCTAGGTCTAGTATAATATCCCCCATATTGAAATCTACAATGTTTTCATTCAACCTAAATTCCATTCTTTTTTTCTCCACTTACAAACTTGATTCACTATCTTTACCCCTTCTTCCCCAGAATTACACTTTTCTAACAGACTCTACAGTACTTGTAAGGAATTTTTATCATTCAGAAATTTTACACATGATACCAAAAAGTTTATTAAGTTACTTACTTGCTATGAAGACTACTCTTTGTCAGTCTGATCAAATGATGGAGGCATGCCATACATTGGTATATCATCTACTGACTTTTTTTCTTGAAGTAGACACAATATTTTCTTTCAGAATCTCCTGTCTAGCCTCTTTGAATATCTCTTTTTATTTGTGCACATCAAACTTCTATTCACGAATTGTATTCTTTCTGACCCACTGGTACTGATCTTGATCCTTCTTTGTTGCATCTTCTCCCGTCTTGGATACACCTCTAGTAATTATGTTAATATTTTACCCATCGTCTTCTATGTTTTCTACAACAATCTGTTGCACATTCTCATTGTTCTAGTTCCTCTTGTCCTGTATCTTCACCAAAAGTGTCAGACAATCTTCAGCCTCATGATCTGCTACACACATGTCGCAAGTTGTTGTGGACATTCTCTTGCATAGTTCCCAGGTTTCTGACAGTTGTGACAAACTACTGGTCCTCTACCTCCTCCAAAGCCTCTTCCTCCTCGTCCTTTAAAGCTTCATCTATTAACCTTATTATCTCCACGCAATGTATTATACTGAGGTCCTTGATTGTACTATGGTTGTGCATGATTGTACTGTGGTGGCATTGGACATTGTTGTGTGTTGTTATACTGCGATGGTGCTCCAAATTGTTGTGCATTGTTGTACTATGGTTGTTCTTGAAACTTCTATGCAATATTATACTGTGGTTGTTGTGCATTGTTATATTGTGGTTTCTGCGCAATTTGTGCTATGATTAACTCATCCTGCACCCTATATTCATATGATGTCCTCTCCTTCATTATTTCCAAGGTTCTACAGTCCTTGTCTTCGTGTCCAACTAACTTGTAAAAATGATGAAATGTGCTCTTTAGTATTGTCTGATACTTTTGCATCATGGGACAATGATAAGGATCATGCCCATGTGTTTTTCATATCTCACACTATGGTAATCCTGATGATAACGTATTTGGCATCCCGATTCTGATATATTTCGTAAAGGTTGGACACTCGTTCATATGATGGCCTTATGTTCTACAAAATGTGCACCAAATATCTTCCCTCTTTTCCTTTCCTTTATTATGATTAACTGAAATGTTAATTTCTTCAAGTATTCTCTCATCTCTTCCACAGTTGGATATGTATTCTTATATTGATTTTCATCTAACTGCAATGTTGCTTGCAAGGCCTCGGCCTGGGTTTGGAACTTTCGTTGTCTCAAAGGATACTTCAATTGTGTCAACAAAGAGTTAACAAATAAGTTTATATGTAGCATATCAATAATAGGGTACTTCAACTTACCTTTTAGCCTCTTGAACTTTTGGTCCACCTCCTAGACTGATTCTCCTAGCTTTTGCTTAATATTTATAATTTCATTCATAAACTGATCCTTTGAACTCTGTTTTTGAAATTCGTTGATTAATTGCCTCTTCACCTCAACTGCAGTTGTGGGTGCTCATGTTGGCTTTCTTACTAAGAGACTCATGTACAAGTCTAATTTGTGGTCTCTGAATGTGATTTCCAACTGCTCAACATTTGTATCCTCATCTGTAATCTTCTTAGCTTCCCATATCTTCTCGTAGATAAACAAATGATTTTCTGGGTCCTCTGAACCTTATCCTTGGAACTATGGTAAACTAATAGTTGGATCGTGTCCTTCCATTGTGAAGTTTTTTGTACTCACACCTCCACGTGGTGTAGATACTTGACTTCCACTTTTCGAACTGACACTTTTGCTTGAGTTTCCATTGGACCCACGTCCTATAAAAATCCTTCTACCACTAATCACTTGTTGGTTAACCAATTTCTGTTCTTCAGATGTCTTAGTCATACATTGGGTTGTGGGTTCCACACTAATTCAGATTTGGAATGCAGAGCCTTCTTCTTCACTGGACCCCCAACCTCTGGTTTTCCTCTCATATGTGGCGCACAAGATTTTCACAATTTTCCCTGTCATATGGATATCCTCTACCTCTTCCTCATCGCTATCCAATCCCTCTCGCTCAACTATTTCCTTCCTTTTAATATTGATTTTATACTAGTAGGGTCGTTCGTTGTGCGTCACTTCTTCTTTCCTTATTATTTCCCTACCATGTTCCTCATCCATCATTATGGGTTCCATTTCTTCCTCCTTCTGGCCTCTGTCTATATCTATCTCCATATCTCATATCTTACTTAGTGCTTCCTCCATCTCCCCCATGCACACAGAATGATTCAACTGTATGATTCCACGATCATCACACCTTTATGATGTAATAATATCTTAATTGACATGTAAATATACTTGATTTACCTCCCTCTAGGTCCCTTCAAAAAATCCTTCTCTGCAACAGTATATGACTTCAATATATCAATTGAAATTTCAATAATAAACCCCACAACAATACCGTCTAACCAAAAATCTACTGCGTGCATGAATTTATTATTAACCCTTTCCAGTCGTGCAATGTTCTCAACATTCCACTCTACTAGCCTAATCCAATTATTCGGATGGGTTTCCTTCAACCTCAATATCCACTCCTGTAATAACTCTGGAAAATAACATAAATATGCCTCATGAAAATTAGTAAACACATACGTCTGTAGATATCGACGTGATGTTTATCTGGAACTTATGTTATCTTTCTACGCGAACTCAAACTGCTTTGTCTCCAACCATTTTTCAATATGTTGCTTTGTAGGGTTCCATGGTCTAAACATTACTTTCTACCACCGCATCTTCTCCACCAAATCCTTTCCAGGCTATTCTTCTGAGTTCCAACCGACAACAGAACTATTTTTTGGATGTATGGGTTGACCCAGGTTCTAGCTTAGTTTTTCAACAAAACCTATTCATCGTCAGCCCTTCTGGTAAACCAGAGGGCTACACCGCTCACATAGTGCACACCGTAGTCTCTCTTGAGATGGATTATGGGTGACTAAAGGAAGCATATGTCTACAATCATGGAAGGGATTGGGGATGTTCCTTTTAGTTCTACATCTATTTTAACATGCATCATGCCATATACTTCATTCATATAATTTTATTAGTTAGTTCATTCTACATTATCAAGACTGTGCACTACAATATACTAGTCTAACCATTCATTTGTAATTGCAAAAACAACAAAAAACCATTCAGACACATTGCAACACAATATTTTACTGTGGTTCACCCTCCTGGGCTACATCCACAATGATAGTCTACTTTATTCATTCTTCATTCAAATAGTGTTGTGCACATTACATCATGAGTTTATGATTGGTGAGGCTGACCAACGTTACACCAAGCTCCAAACCTTGCGACCTGACCCTCAATTACATTCCAAAACTGACTCCATATCAATTATGCATCTCTCAATAACACAAAGACTTAGGATCAGACTAAAAAAGATACTTAAGTACTTTTTTCATGTAATTTATACTCCAAGCTAAGATCTAATATGCCTCCAACTATCTCATACATCCTCTATTTATACAAAAATGTGGGGTAAAACCCTTACATTATGACTCAAAAACCACAATTTGTTTGTTGCGCTGAACCCCAAAATTTCCTGCTCTGAAAATTATTATGCTTGGAAATAATACATCCTCCACATACTCCATTTTCGGGATCAATTGAAGGTATACTAGCAATCACATTGTGTTTTTCCATTAGGTTTAGCCTTTCAAAATTTCGATGTTCGAGTCATTAATGCCACAATTTTCTTTGATCATTGGTGTGGGCTATGAGTGGATTTAGTTTAATCCCTTTCTTAGGAACGTCATATAAATTATATAGTCAATCCTTTGATTCCAGGAAACCCTTAATGACAACAACGAATTTTTTCTTCATTGTCCTTTACAAAAAATGAATTTGGCCAAAACTCTACTTTATTGGTAGTCTAGATTAGTTGTGATATTGATAATAAATTTAGAATTAGACTAGGTACATGATAGACATCAATGATCACACTTTTTTTCCTTATATATTCATTTAATGAAGACAAGAGAAAATCATCCTTACCCATGTGATGGGTTGAACTCGATTTGATTATCCATTCACTCTAAGAAGTAATAGAATGCATGGCATGAGAAGTACTAAGAGAAAATGTATAATTATTTTCCTTACCTTCTAAAATTCAACATTATAGGTTGGTCAATATTCCATTAAACATGTCTCCTTTAGGTTTGTTTACCTTCTCCTCTACATCCTTGGTATTCTACAAACAAACCTTCTCCTTATGTCCCAATTTCTTGCAATAGTCATCGGTCTTCTTCTTTCTAGACTTTTCTTAGTAGAATTCTAATCACGAATTTTCTTCTTATCAATATAGTGAGTCTGGTAACACTCCTTATCTTGTTCACCTATTTCTCTATAGTTCTCTTGTCCTCTTCCCTTTAGAAAATGGGCTTGTTTCTTGACCTCAAGTTTCCCTTCATCAAATAGTTTCTCTCATGCCTTAATAAGTAATCCAAAAAAATATTCAATACTATAATCCTTACCATCATATTTCCTAGAGGTTTGAATAGAAAAAAATGTCCAACAAAATGGATCATATCGAGTCTTCAAATTCATAACGATTGGTTCAATGGGATAATCATTTTTCTTCGGAAAGCCTTTTTCGCATTCAACCAATTTCAACTAAAGTTCCTTCATCTTCAATTCTTTCATAAGAGAGTGGATCCAAATAGATAAACTCTTTCTCAATCCCCTTAACCTAACATTCACTTATTTTAACCAATAGAATTTCTATCTTCTTCTATACAAGATTCAAGAATCCAATCCTTTGTATATGGAATTGAATTTGCCTATATATTTGGATCATTACGACTCCTACAACCTCATATTATTGGGTATGTGTTATATTATTTGCATATGTGTGTGTGGGCACGTCAGATTCGACAACTGCGTCTGATGATCCCTCTTGTAGTGATATTTGTGGCGTGTGCGTTGGGTTCTTCCTATAAGGGTCCCAGGGGGGGCTAGGTATGCCACCCCCTGGTTACACACAACATTCAAGGCAACGCCCCAAATTTTTTTGGGGTGCTTTTTTCTATTTTAGCGATTTTCTAAATTAATCCTGGATTAAGGGATTAGGGTTTTGGTATCTACGAAATACCTAAAAACATTATATATATTGTATGGTGAATGATGAAATTCGATATAATGAATATAAGAGAGGTTTTCCCTGGTTGAGGGTTTCTGGTATAAATATTTGTGTACTATGTGTATGAGCCATTGATTAATTTTTGTTTTTCTTAAGAATCTATATGTGGTATCAAAGATCATTTTTGGCTTTAGAGGGATGCCTTTGTTGTTGAGGGTTTGGCTCGGACTTGATAGATCAAGTTTATCTTGGGTCTGTGATAAACCTGGGCTTAGTGGAAGCTTTTGCAGTGGTTATTCAAGTGTAGAAAGAGGAATGACGAACTTCTCTAGAATCGAAATAGAGAAGTTAAATGGCAAAAAAATTGAGCTATGGAAGCTGAAGATGGAGGACCTTCTTGTGGAAAAATAACAATGGATTGTTGTGGATCCTGGTACACAACCTACTGGTACGCAATCTACTAGAACATAAATGATTGGTACAAAACCTACTAGTACACAAACTACTAGTACACCACCTATTGGTACAGAGTCTACTGGAACACAAACGACTGGTACACAACCTACTAGTACACAAACTACTAGTACACCACCTACCAGTATGTCGAAGGAATATTGGGAGAAGTTGGACATAAGAGTGAGTACTATTCGACTTTGCCTGGTAGATTCAATGTTGTTGAATCTCTCAAGAGAATATACAACCAAGGAACTATGGGATAAGTTAGGGAATTTGTATCAATCAAAGTCCCTGGTAAACAAGTTGTTTCTTCAAAAGAATCTGTATCATCTTAGGATGGAAGATGGAGATTATGTGACAAAACATCTAATTGCCTTTAATACTCTAGTAAGTCAACTCGTATATGTTAATATTAGGATTGCAGAAGAAGATAAGTGTATTACTTTGTTATGTTCTTTTCCAGACTCTTGGGATAATCTGTTTGTAGAAATTGGTAGTACCACTCAATCTACATTGAAGTATGAGGATGCAGTTCCATCCTTGTTATTTGAAGAGATGAGGCGGAAAATCATGGATCGTCATAGCACATATGCTTTATTTGTAAGAGGTCATACCCAAGACAGGAATCCTGGTAAGTCTTCGGGGGGGGAGATCTAAATCTACAGGTAGATTTAAGTCTCCAGGAAAATATTTGAGGAAATGCTAGAAGTGTGGTAAAACAAGGAATTATAAGAAAGATTTCTAGTCTAATAAGATTGAAAAACCAAAGGGATCTGATAGTACCTCTTCCATAGAGGCGAAAACCTCCACTGAAGAAGAAGGTGATATTTACCTGGCATCTACAGGCACACATGCAGACCATGATGTATGGTTGATCGACTCAGGTGCATCATACGATATGACTCCTCACACGGAGTGGTTCTCTGAATATGAAAAATATGATGGTGGTGATGTATTCCTAGGAGATGACTCGACAACAAAAATCATCGGATGTGGAAGGGTTAAGTTGCTGCTAAAATATGGAAGGATTAGAACTCTCCCTAGGGTTTTTCACATTCCAAAACTAGCTAGGAGCCTAATATTTGTAAGCAAGTTGGATGATGCAGGAGTGGATACTATATTTGGAAAGGGCACTTGCAAGATGGTATGAGGAATAATGGTGTTGATGAGGGGAGTTCGATGTGGAACTCTGTAGAAGTTATTGGGAAGCACTTATACTAATGGGTGAGCATAGAAATGAAGGAGACAAGACCAATATTGTCCCAGAAAAGAAGACCATGTTGTGGCATCAGAGACTGGGGCGTATTGGAGAAAAGGGCCTTCGAACACTACACGGTAAAGGTATGGTTGAAGGTATGCACTCTAGATTTTGATTTTTCTGAACATTGCATATATGGTAAACAAAGAGTAAGATTCCCATCTGGTGCTACAAGAGCAAAGGGGATCTTAGAGTTGATACACAGAGATGTGTTTGGACCTGTTCTTGTTCCATCCCTAGGTAAATCTATGCATTATGTTTCATTCATAGATGATTTCTCAAGGAACACATGGATTCATTTTCTTAGAAATAAATATGAGTTATTTGATAAATTTAAATATTTTAAGGATTTGGTAGAAAATCAGACAAAGAAGAAAATAAATGTATTGAGAATAGATAATGATGGAGAATTTTGCGGAAATGAATTCAAAGAATTTTGTAAGAAGTGTGGTATAACAAGGCAGATGACTACTCCATACACTCCTCAACATAATGGAGTTGTAGAAAGGATGAATAGGACACTGATGGAAAAATCAAGGAGCATGCTCAGCGGTGCCGAGTTAGGATAGGAATTATGGGCATAGGCAGTGGGTACAACATGTTACATGGTCAATCGATCACTTTCATCTGTGTTGGATGATAAAACTCCACATGAGGTATGGTATGGAAAGAAACCCTCTCTTCAACATCTTAGAGTGTTTGGTTGTGATTCTTATGTACATGTTCCAAAGGAAAATAAGAGTAAGTTGGATAAAAAGGTTGAAAAGTGTATCTTTATTGGTTATAAAGATGGTGTGAAAGCTTATAAGATTTGGAACCCATAAACCAAGAAGACTGTTTACAGTCGAGATGTTGTTTTCAGAGAGTTAAAAGATGTGTCCAAACAATAATTCCTACCAACACAAGACGAACCTGAAAAAATAGAGCTTGAGTTGGATGATGAAAAATATGAATCATCTGAAGAAGAGGAAGCACAAGAAGAAGAAGAACCTCATACCCCAGTATTGAGGAGATCAGTGAGAGATAGAAGGCAACCAAAAAGGTATAGTCCACCTGATTTTTGTTCCAATTTTTCTTTATCTATTACTGATGATGATCCCATAATTGTCAGGGAATTAGTGAATTCAAAGGATAGTAAACCCTGGAAGAAGGTCAGGGTTGAAGAAATGGATGCCTTGCATAAGAATGAGGCATAGGGTATAGTTGAGTTGCCAGCTGGAAGAAAATCTGTTGGTAGCAAATGGTTGTTTAAGAAGAATTTTAATGCACAAGTTAAATTGGATAAATACAAAGCTCGGTTATGTGACATCCCCAAAAAATAAATATTTTTATTTTTTGTGTGCTGGAAATTTATTTCCGTTTTTAGCAAATTCGAATCTGGATTTTTTTTTTCCATTTATGGCAATTTCGATATTCGAATTTAATAATTGTATTTAATTATTGTGACTGTTGGATAGAGATCTGTTTGGACTCAACTAACTATTTGACTATGACACTTGTATCACAACAGAATATTTATATTAACTACAAGAGGACAAATGGAACAACCATGTTAAAAATCAGCTGACCATGACTCCATGAGTGGGGAGCAAGTTGGAACTGCCTCTGGGCTGATGATTATAAGTGGAAAATCAGATATATGGCCACTGGCAGCCCCTGAAAATCAGGGATTAAGAAAGTTGCGAAAATCCCCAAAGGAGGGAAAAGATCTGGGCAAAAAAATAAAATAAAATGGATAAATGGAAAAGGATTCCTGAGCCCTCTTACTGTTATGAAAACTGCGGATTGAGTGTGAGGCAAGAGGAGCTTGCTAAAACCGAATTGTCTTGCTGTTATGAACACTGTTGAGTAAGTGTGAGGCAAGACGAGAACTGTTGGAATTGAAGGACATTGTTGAGGAGGAGTTTCCAAGTTTTCCCTCATGGATTCATGGTCAGGCTAGGGGGTGAATCGGGCAAGTGACTTTCGCTGCCCTGTTCTACGGTTGGGAGGAACGTGGTTGTTCCCTTTGTCTTCCCACGGATTGGATTCAGATATGTTGATCTACCCCTCTCAATTATGAATGGCTATGTTTTTATTTTGATGTCTTATTAAATCCGAACTGGAATGATGTCCACTCTCTGTCTGAATGATTTTTCTGATGCATCATATTGATTAAATTGGAATTGCAATGTTTTCCATTTTTGTTTGTTGTGGGGAATATATGTGAAGAAAATATGTAATTATATTTCTACAAGTAAGTATGGAAAGGAGGAAATTAACGACAATGATGCAGATCCTCTCTGTAGATAAGTCCCCAGGAAACCAACCTCAGATCCCTCGGAACATCATTTATAATGACCAATCCCTGATGGAATGATATTCTTAATCATGTAATTACATAGATGCACAGATCTAGTACTGTTGACGTTTAATGATTTGATTAAAAGAGGCTCTAAGTGGATATTATAGAATTTACCTTATTCAGAAAATTTTACCCTTTGTGCCCTTCTTGCGTGTAAAATTCCTAAGTCCTTAGGCCTTTGGAATTCTATGAGGTAAAGTTCTATCGTATCCTTCTACACCTTCAGTTCTCCCAAAAAAATGAAAATCAAGAATACCCGCAAAGGATAAAGAGCAGGGAGTGATGAAAATAGTGTAAAGAGTTACAGTAGAAGTAGAGTACTCTCTTCCGTTGCGTTTTGATTGAATGATTACCTTAATTCTTTTCAACAAAAAAACTTAGTCCAACTTTCTTTTCGCCTTTTGGAGGTTCGTGTATATTTATGTATGGATTCTGAACTCGCGAAGTTCCGAACCTCGAAACCCCGAAGCTTCCACTTTTCGCATTTCGGAAGTTGGTTACATAAGAGGTTTCGGTCACTTGAACTCACGAAGTTCCGAACCCTGAAACCCCTAAATGCAGGTCCCACATTCCTATGTTTTTCGCAATTCAGAAGTGGTTGTATGTAGGATGTTGACTTCTAAAACCCCGAAACTTCGAATCCCGAAATCCTGAAGTGTTGGTCCCACACGCTTTCACCTTTCGAAATTCAGGAATTGTTGTGCGTTGTTGTTTGGCATTTGGAACCCCGAAACCCCGAATCCCGAAATCCTGAAGTGTTGGTCCCATACCCTTTTCACCTTTTGAAATTCGGGAATTGTCGTGCACTATTGTTTGGTTTTTTTGAAACCCCGAAATCCTGAAATGTCAGTTCCTTTCTTTTTCGCAATTTGGGAATTGTTGTATGTTGGTTGTTTGGCTATGAAGTTTTGAACCCTGAAATTATGAAATGCGGGTCTCACCTTTCCTTTTCGCTTTTCGAAAGTTTTTTTATGTTGTTGTTTAGGGCACTTGAACTCATGAAGTTTCGAACCCCGAAACCCCGAAGCACTAGTCTGACCTTCTCTCTTTTCGCATTTCGGAGGTTTGTTACATGAGATGTTGGGGCACTTGAACTTGCGAAGTCCGGAACCCCGAAAATATGAAGCGTTGATCCCACTTACCTTTTTCGCGATTTCGGGAGTTGTAATGTGTGGATGTTGGACCTTGTACTTGCGAAATCCCGAACCCCGAAATCCCGATATGCTGGTCACCTTTTGCAATTTCGGAAGTTTGTATATGTTGTTGTTTGGGTACCTGAACTCACGAAGTCTCGAACCCCGAAATCCCGATGGGCTGGTCCCACTTTCCCTTTTTCCCTTTCGAAGGTTGTGTTGTGTTAATGTTTGACACTTCCAAACGTGAAATCTCGAACCCCGAAGTGTCGGGTCCACAGTCTTTCCGCATTTTTTCTTTTTTGGCAAACGTCGTGGCCCCTTTGTTTCATTTTGTTTTCGGCATTTATAATCGTCGAAACCCGTTTGACCTCTGTTATGTTTCACAAACTGTAGGAACCTAGAAGAAAACTTATTGTTATGGGAACACCTCTAATAATGTAATGAATGGACTGGTAAGAGAACATTGGAGAGTCTTCATCTCAGATAGAGGTATGGAAGTTACATACCGTATTACGAGTCATTTTTATTGCAAACATAGGGTAATATTTGTATGTAGGGTTTTGTTCATAAAACCCCAAAGTTGTTTGTATTGTTAAGACTGTGGTAGTGTTATAGGTACTAGAAAATAAGAGAGTATTTATAATTTTCAGGATCTTAATTAAACATTGAAGTGATGAGTAAATACTCATTATATTGTCGATTAGAAAACTTAAGTTGAATGGAAAGGACAGTCGACGACAGTAAGGACTCTAACAAACCTTCAGACTCAAGCCTTTTAACAAAAAGCTTACTTGCTTGAGATCTCGAAACCTTTCAAGGATAAATGTACAAACAATTTTTTTTTTTATGGTGATTTTTGAGGTACATTACATATGGTATCAGAGCAAAAGTTACAACACTAGGCCTGAACAGGGCCACATTAATTGCTTAGTATATATTTTGATTTATGAAAAGATAATAAATCTTGTGGATTACAAACAGAAAGATTTTATGTTTTATGTTGAATAATGGCAGCCCAAGAAGGTGCATAAATCAAGGTGGAAGAGAATCCACAACAAGGACCTCCTGGGGATCCAAGACAGAACAATGATGGAAGCTCACCCACGGAGGTGTTGGAAACAATGAGAAACCTTATTGTTGAACTACAAGTTTTCAAGGCCGACAAGGAAAAATTGAAGAAGGCACAGCAGGAACAACAAGAGATAATGAAGTCCAGCTGTGTAGTATAGTAACCAAGAAAAGTCCAAAAGATGATAACCAGGAGGAAGAGGTCAGCAAAAGGGCCTCCAAGAATTCTGGTGCGAAAACGGAAAAAGGAGACAGTTCGTCTGAAGAGACACCTTTAGCTGAAGACAAAACCATAACAGACAGAAAAAGAAAACAAACAGACCACCTTGAAGGAGAATTTAAAAAGATTAAACTAGCTACTTTTGACGGAGAATCCAGGACAGGAGAAGAAGCTGAGGCATGGTTGTTGGACATCAAGAAATACTTCCAAATCTACAACTATTCCAGCAACATGAAGGTCAGAATGGCCGCCTATAATCTGAAGGGGAAGGCCAACATTTGGTGGCAGGACCTGAAATTGGCCAAGGGCCTAAAGGAGAAACAGTTGGAATGGTCCGACTTTAAGAAGTATTTTAAGAAACAATACCTTTCTGAAAGCTATTATGAAAGGAAGACGAAAGAATTCTATGAGTTACGACTCGTACAAATGACGATGGAGGACCTTATAAATAAATTTCTAGAACTACTAAGGTTTGTACCATACATCCGGGACGATAAGGTAAAAATCTAGTGATTCTTAAGCTGTTTACCTCAGTCCTACAGGGACAAAATTGAGTTTGACAACCCCAAATCCTTGAGTGAGGCATTCAGGAAAGCACGAATGTGCTATGTCCATTATAAACAGTGGGTAGAGTTTCCCAAGACCTGGAAGGATAAGAAGCAAGATGGAATAAACTAGCGGAAGAAGGGATATCAACGAGCTCCTTATCAGAATGCAACAAAAAGTTTCTCGAGGATGGATTTTCACTCCAATCATCTGAATATGCAAGGTAGCGGTAAACTGGTAAACCTTGGAATGAAGAAGTTTGGGGACAACTCCCGCGAGCCATTAAGATATTGGGAGTGTGGAGAGTCTCATCTAAGGAGGAACTGTCCACGTTTAATTGCAGCAAACAGAACTGTTGTTCACAATTTGCAGGAAGCCTCAACAGTGGGTGACATGGGAAGAAGTCTGCATCGGATAAATGCAGCCATAGATGGTTGGCAAGCTGACCACCAATCCTCGGTGGTAGAGATTGAAGGTAAAATCCATGACACTCAAATTTCTGTTTTAATTGACCCTGGAGCTACATTGAGTTATATAACTCCCGATGTAGTAGAGTCAAATAAAATTAAGAAACAAAGGCATGCAAAATCTTGGCTTGTACAACTAGCAATAGGGACTAAAAGAAAAGTAGTTAACTTTATTTGTGATCTTGATTTCAGTTTAGATGGTCAAAAGATAAGGACCAATCTGAACATCCTNTAGCTAGAAAGATAATTTTGGCACTATTAGAACAACCCAAGTCATACCAAAACCTGTGTTAGTCAGACAAGTTTCAGTGATGCAATTCAAGAAATATATTAGAAAGGGATGTCAAGTTTATGCCATCCAAGTAATGAATCTATTAGAAAAAGAAGATAAGCCCAAGTTAGAAGACTTTGTTGTCCTACGTGAATTCAGAGACATGTTTGTTGATGAGATACCAGAATTGCTTCCTAGGAGAGAAATAGATTTCTCCATAGACTTACTACCCAGATCAGCCCCTATCTCAAAATAACCCTACCAAATGAGTCTACCAGAACTGACAGAATTAAAAATACAATTACAAGAATTATTGGATAAAGAGTATATCAGACCAAGTGTCTCGCCATGGGGAGCACCAGTCCTCTTTGTGAAAAAGAAAGACGATACTCTAAGACTATGTATCGATTATAGACAACTGAACAAAGTAACCATTAAGAACAAATACCCCTTACCCAGGATAAATGATCTGTTCGATCAAGTTGGGGGGGGCCAAGATCTTCTCAAAATTGGATTTACGATCCAGTTATCATCAAGTTATGTTAAAGGACCATGACATAAACAAAACATCTTTTCGAACAAGGTAAAAACACTATGAGTTTATAGTCATACCTTTCAAACTCACTAATGCACCAACCACATTTATGTGCTTAATGAACAACATTTTCAGCCATTACTTAGACAAGTTCGTAGTAGTATTTATCGACGATATCCTAGTCTATTCTAAAACGGAGGAGGAACATGATGAACACTTACGAATAGTTATGAAAACACTAAGGAAACACAAACTATACGCAAAATTAGACAAATGTGATTTTTATCAAAAAGAAATACAATATTTAGGACATGTCATTTCCTCGGAAGGTATTGTCGTAGACTCGGAAAAGATAAAAGCCATTATGGAATGGCCAGTGCCTAAGAATGTGGTAGATATCCAGTCATTCAAGGGAATCACCGAATATTATCACAGATTTATAGAAGGATTCTCTAGGATAGCCTACCCTATCACGTCACTGCAAAAGAAAGGGACCAAGTTTAACTCGTCGCAAAAGTGTCAAGACAGTTTTAACAAGCTAAAAGAATTATTGACATCGGCGCCCATCTTGAAGGTAGCAGACCCAGATAAAGACTTCACAGTATGCGTTGATGCAAGTAAAGAGGGACTAGGTGGTGTTCTAACTTAGGAAGGGCACGTGATTTGTTATGAGTCCCAGAAATTAAAGGAACACGAGCGAAATTACGTCACTCATGACTTAGAATTGGCAGTAGTAATACATGCCTTAAAAATGTGGCGACACTACATAATGGGCAGAAAATTATTACTATTGATGGATAATAGCGGGGTGAAATATATGTTTAACCAACCAGACCTTAATGAAAGACAAGCAAGGTGGCTATCCTTCTTGAGCGAATTCGACTTCAAGGTCAGACATATCAAGGGTAAGGAAAATAAAGTAGCAGATGCTTTAAGCCACATAATCCATGGGTTATTTGAGATAAACATCAGTAGGGAAGAAAGTGACCTGGAACAAAGAATAAGGACGACAGGTATCAACAATGGAAATTACACTAAGATAATGGTAGAATTTCAAAATAATATCGCAAACTCAGATAAACCAGATATAAGTATCGACAAGAAGGGACTACTAAGATTTAAAAACAGACTTTACATACCATATTTAGCAGAGCTAAAATTAACTATTTTAGACGAAGTGCATAAGAAACCATATTCTGGCCATCCAGGTTACCAAAAAACAATAACAACCCTCAGAAAACTATTTTACTGGCCTAATATGAGGGGCGAAACAACAGAGTATTTGGCTAGGTGCCAAGATTGTCAACAGGTTAAGGCCGAACACTAGCATCCAACCGGCCTATTACGTCCATTACCAGTACCAGAATGGAAATGGGAGACCATATCGTTGGACTTTATAACAGGTTTGCCTAAAACTCAGAAACAAAATGATTTAATCATGGTTGTAATCGATAAAATCAGTAAGTCTGCACACTTTATTCCTATAAAGTCTACTTTTAAATCTATTAACATTGCTGAAATATTCATTAAAGAAATTTTTAGACTGCATGGTATTCCTAAAATGGTCATTTTAGATAGAGACGTAAAATTCACATCTTCTTTTTGGAAGGAATTGTTTGCAGGGATAAATACTAATTTGAATTTCAGTACGCATTATCATCCACAAACGGATGGATAGAATGAAAGAACAAATCGAATCATAGAGGATATGCTCTGCATGTATGTAAGAACAAAGCCAAACAAATGGGAAGACCACCTACACTTGGTAGAATTTGCATATAACAATGGGTACCAAACTTTGGCTAAGTCGGGCCCTTTCGAAATACTGAACAACAGAAAGTGTACAACTCCAATTAGCTAGGGTAACCCGGCTGACAGACTCATGGTTGGACCAGAGATGCTCCAAGAAATGGAGAACATGGTAAAGAAAGTACAACAGAACTTGAAAGAAGCACAGGACAGACATAAGAGTTATGCGGATCAGAAAATAAAACAATTGGAATTTCAAGTGGGAGACCATGTTTATTTGAAGGTCAAAGCCCGAAAAAGATTGCTGAAGTTGGGGAACTATGCCAAGCTGTCACATAGGTTTTGTGGGCCCTTCGAGATACTAGCTCGAATTGGACCCGTAACATATCAAATTGCACTTCCAGCTAATCTAAGAATTCATAATGAGTTTCATGTTTCTTTGTTGAAAAAGTATATTCATGATCCTACTCATATGATTGATTGGAACTTGGTGCAGGTGGAACCCAAGGGCGAGTTCCAGGTGGAACCCCTACACATTCTAGACCGGAGAGAAATAACACTTCGGAACAGAGTCGTCACTCATGTAAAGGTGCAATGGAAGCACTTTAGTCCTGAGGAGGCGACTTGGGAATTGGAGGGATATTTGCAGAAATCTCATCCAATCCTGTTCTAGGAAAGAAACGAACATTGAGGACAGTGTTTTACTGAAGTGGGAAAGGATGTTACATCCCCCCAAAATAAATATTTTTATTTTTTGTGTGATGGAAATTTATTTCCGTTTTTGGCAAATTCGAATATGGAATTTTTTTGCCATTTATGGCAATTCTGATTTTCGAATTTAATAATTGTATGTAATTATTGTGACTATTGGGCAGAGATATGTTTGGACTCAACTAACTATTTGACTATGACACTTGTATCACAATAGAATATTTATATTAACTGCAGGAGCACAAATGGAACAACCATGTTAAAATCAGCTGACCATGACTCCATGAGTGGGGAGCAAGTTGGAACTACCTCTGGGCTGATAATTACAAGTGGCAAATAAGATATTTGGCCACTAGAAGCCACTGAAAATCAGGGATTAATAAAGCTGCGAAAATCCCCAAAGGAGGGAAAAGATCTGGGCAAAAAAATAAAATAAAATGGATAAATAGCATATGCGAGGAGGCAGGACGTTGCCAAGTATGCTGGAAAAGGATTCCTGAGCCCTCTTGCTGTTATGAACACTGCGGATTGAGTGTGAGGCAAGAGGATCTTGCTGAAATAGAATTGTCTTTCTTTTATGAACACGGTTGAGTAAGTGTGAGGCAAGAGGAGAACTATTGGAATTGAAGGACATTCTTGAGGAGGAGTTTCCAAGTTCGCCCTCATGGATTCATGGTCAGGCTAGGGGGTGAATCGGGCAAGTGACTTTGGCTGCCCTGTTCTACGGTTGGGAGGAACGTGGCTGTTCCCTTTGTCTTCCCACGGATTGGATTCAGATATGTTGATCTACCCCTCTCGATTATGAATGGCTATGTTTTTATTTCGATGTCTTATTAAATATGAACTGGAATGATGTCCACTCTCTATCTGAATAATTTTTCTGATGCGTCACATTGATTAAATTGGAATTGTAATTTTTTCCATTTTTTTTTGTTGTGGGGAATATATGTGAAGAAAATCTGTAATTATATTTCTACAAGTAAGTATGGAAAGGAGGAAATTAACGACAATGATGCAGATCCTCTCTGTAGATAAGTCCCCAGGAAACCAACCTCAGATCCCTCAGAACATCATTTGTAATGACCAATCCCTAATGGAATGATATTCTTAATCATGTAATCACATAGATGCATAGATCTAATACTGTTGACGTTTAATGCTTTGATTAAAAGAGGCTCTAAGTGGATATTATAGAATTTACCTTATTCATAAAATTTTACCCTTTGTGCTCTTCTGCGCGTGTAAAATTCCTAAGTCCTTAGGCCTTCAGAATTCTGTGTGGTAAAGGTATATTGTATCCTTCTACACCTTCAGTTCTCCCAGAAAACGAAAATCAAGAGTAACCGCAAAGGATAAAGAGCAGGGAGTGATGAAAATAGTGTAAAGAGTTACAGTAGAAGTAGAGTACGATCTTCCTTTGCGTTTTGATTGAATGATTACCTTAATTATTTTCAACAGGAAAACTTAGTCCAACTTTCTTTTCACCTTTCAGAGGTTCATGTATATTTATGTATTGATTCTGAACTCGCGAAGTTTCGAACCTCGAAACCCCGAAGCTTCCACTTTTCGCATTTAAGAAGTTGGTTACATAAGAGGTTTGGGGCACTTGAAATCACGAAGTTTCGAACCCCGAACCCCCGAAATGAAGGTCCCACCTTCCTATGTTTTTCGCAATTCAGAAGTGGTTGTATGTTGGATGTTGACTTCTGAAACCCCTAAACCTCGAATCCCGAAATCTTGAAGTGTTGGTCCCACACCCTTTCACCTTTTGGAATTCGGGAATTGTTGTGCGTTGTTGTTTGGCATTTGAAACCCCGAAACGTCGAATCCCGAAATCCCGAAGTGTTGTTCCCACACCCTTTTTACCTTTCGAAATTCGGGAATTGTTGTTTGTTTTTTTTGAAACCCCGAAATCCTGAAATGTCAGTTCCTTTCTTTTTGGCAATTTGGGAATTGTTGTATGTTGGTTGTTTGGCTATGAAGTCCCAAACCCTGAAATTCTGAAATGTGGGTCTCACCTTTCCTTTTCGCTTTTCAGAATTTTGTTTATGTTGTTGTTTGGGGCACTTTAACTCACGAAGTTCCGAATCACGAAACCCCAAGGCGCTAGTCTGACCTTCTCTCTTTTCGCATTTCAGAGGTTTGTTACATGAGATGTTGGGGCACTTGAACTCACAAAGTCCCGAACCCCGAAACTCCGAAGTGTTGATCCCACTTACCTTTTTCGCGATTTCAGGAGTTATAGTGTGTGGATGTTGGACTTTGTACTCACAAAATCCCGAACCCAAAAATCCCAATACGCTGGTCACCTTTCGCAATTTTGGAAGTTTATATATGTTGTTGCTTGGGTACTTGAACTCACGAAGTCCCAAACCCCGAAACCTCGATGGGCGGGTCCACTTTCCCTTTTTCCCTTTCGGAGGTTGTGGTGTGTTAATTTTTGACACTTCCAAACATGAAATCCCAAACCCCGAAGTGTCAGGTCCACAGTATTTCCGCATTTTCGCGTTTTTGGCAAATAGCGTGGCCCCTTTGTTTCATTTTGTGTTCGGCATTTATAATCGCCGAAACCCGATTGACCTCTGTTATGTTTCCCAAACTGTAGGAACCTAGAAGAAAACTTATTGTTATGGGAACAACTCTAATAATGTAATGAATGGACTGGTAAGAGAACGTTGAAGAGTCTTCATCCAGGATAGAGGTATGGAAGTAACAGACCGTATTACGAGTCGTTTTTATTGCAAACATAGGGTAATATTTTTATGTAGGGTTTTGGTCATAAAACCCCAAAGTTGTTTGTATTTTTAAGACTGTGGTAGTGTTATAGGTACTAGCAGATAAGAGAGTATTTATAATTTTCAGGATCTTAATTAAACATTGAAGTGATGAGTAAATATTCATTATATCATTGATTAGAAAACTTAAGTTGAATGGTAAGGACAATCGATGATAGTAAGGACTCTAACAAACCTTTAGACTCAAGCCTTTTAACAGAAATCTTACTTGCTTGAGATCTCGAAACCTTTCAAGGATAAATGTACAATTTTATTTTTTTATGGTGATTTTTGAGGTACATTATAGGTTAGTCAGGTAGAGGGAATTGACTTTGGTGATATTTTTTCTCATGTTGCTAAGTTAACTTCTATTAGATTTCTTTTATCTATTGTTGTTGCGTTTGATCTTGAAGTGGAACAAATGGATGTGAAGACAACATTCCTACATGGGGATCTAGAAGAAGAAATCTACATGAAGCAACCAGAAGGATTTGTAGTTAAGGGAAAGAAAGAGTTGGTCTATAAGCTAAAGAAGTCACTATATGGTCTGAAGCAATCACCTAGAAGGTGGTACCAAAAGTTTGACACATACATCCTTGGATTGGGATTTGTGAGAAGCAGGGTTGATCACTGTGTATATTCCAAGAAGGTTGGTAATCACCTCATTTATGTAGTGTTGTATGTTGATGACATGTTCTTGGTAGGAAATAACATGGATGTTATCAAGGAGGTGAAATCGTAGCTATCCTCCAAATTTGACATGAAGGATCTCGGTGTTGCTAACTTCATTCTGAGAATGGAGATTAAAAGAGATCATGCAAACATGAAACTTTGGTTGAATCAAATAAAATATGTTGAGATAATATTGCAGAGGTTTAATATGCATGGAAGTAAACCAGTCAAGGTTCATATTCCTATAGGTGTAAAGTTTTCTCCAGATCAGTGTCCCAAGACATAGGAAAAAGAAGAGGGAATGTCCCATGTTCTGTATGCCAGTGTTGTTGGCAGTTTGACGTATGCAATGGTCTGTACTAGACCAGACATTGCACATGCAGTGGGAGTTTTGAGAAGGTATATGCCAAAACCAGGGAAGGAGCATTAGACAACAATAATGAGGGTTTTCTGGTATTTTCATAGCACTACCAGTTATAGATTGTTCTACCAAGGATGACCAGGATTGGACATAGTGGTGGACATACGTGGCTTTGTTGATGCAGACTAGGCTGGAGATCTGGATCACAAAAGATCTACAAGTGGGTATGTGTTTAACCTATTTGGAGGAGCAATCAGTTGGATGAGAAAAAGATAGGCTATAGAGGCACTCTCAACTACAGAAGTTGAATACATGACAACCACTCATGCAAGCAAGGAAGCAGTATGGTTACAGAGATTGTGTTCAGGTATTGGGTTGGTACAACAAGCAGTGAGATTAGATTATGACAGTCAGAGTGAAATCTTCCTGGAAAAGAATCCAGCTTATCATTCGAAGACAAAGCATATTGATGTTCAATATCACTTTGTGAGAGACATGGTTGAGGAAAAGAAGGTGTTGTAGGAAAAGGTTGACACTCTGAAGAATGCTGCAAATTCATTGACAAAATCTATGAGCACATAAAAC
>SNQJ01S0025881.1:5727-37306 GCA_010110895.2 Picea sitchensis
GCTTAACTGTGGAGTTTTTCCCACAATCAAGCCCACTTAGCTTGCTACCCCATTTGCAAAACCTTAGCAGGTATTGTGCCTTATGAACTACCCAGTTAGAGCTCCCTTAACTCTTATTATTTAATCATGAATATGGGTCATATATTAATGACTTACACTACGCAGTTAATCTCGAAAATAATATCTGATTGTTGATCTTGTCAGATCAATAGATCAATGGAGGATATTGATCCCACAACATAAAAGCATCTTCGCCTTGCGGAAGGTGATTATCTACACTTCAATGATAATCACTTCAAAAGAAGGAGGGATATGAGAGGCCAAAACTCCCGAAGGCCCAAAGCCCAAAGTTCATGTGGACTGTCCATCAACAAGGACATGTGGCACCAGATCCCTCACTTCGGAGACTTAACACCCTCGAAGGTATTATGGAGCAACATCTACCCGAAGTTTCGAAGTAAATCTCGGTCATCCAAAATAAGAGGCCACGTGGAGGCAGATCCCTCATTCTAGCGATACGACACTCCAGAGGATTGCACATATTAGCAAATGGAAACTCCCAAACGCTGGAGTTCTGAAGAAGATATTGGTCATTTGCTTACTAAGGCCTAAGGACCATTGGATTTATCTCTCTCCGGAAAATTTTCCACTTCGACACTTCGCGATCTTTGCGATTAAGTGCGGTGAAAGATCCCCGAAGCCGAAGTCCTGAAGTAATTCTAAATCGTAGATCTCAACGGGAAATTGTGATCGTTGATCTCTTCACTTGTTCGGAGGTTTGCAAGGTAAGAAAGGAATATCACTCGAAGTCTCGAAGAACTTGTGGACCATTGATCTCAAATCAACAAGGAACGCCGATCTTTGAAAAAAGACTGTTATTCGTCCATTCAGCTACTAAGAGGAATTGAGACCTTCAACGTCGAAATTCCCTAAGCCCGAAGACCTAGACCGCCTGATTTTCATCCCACAGTCACATGAGAAGTTAAACTTCAATTTTTTTTTGGCTCTCAAGTAAACTCAGAAAGCCCAATTCCAGCATTAGAGGGGCTACAGTTGCTAAAGCATTGGTCATCCCCATGTTTTTCAGCCCGAAGTCACACAGAGGATTTCACGAACCTCGTTTTTTATTCTTTCTCACAGGAAACAGGTAAGAACGCAAAACTCTAATAATTTTTTATTGTTATTTTTTTTTTAAGATGGCCACCTCTAGCAATCTAGGACCAACTCAAGGACTGATTCTTCTTGGAAAGAACTATGAGTTTTGGTCTCTTAGAATAAGATCCTTCTTGCAAGAACAAGAGTGATGGGATCCACTAGATCTTGGATATGTGGAACGAGATCCAGCAAACCTTGTTTCCATGACCAACCAACAAAGAACTGCTTAGGCAACACAAAGGAACAAAGAGAATAAGGAAAAATTATGGATTAAAAAATCGGTGGATGACTCGATTTTCTCAAAAATCGTAAGCATTGTTACTTATAAAAAGGCCTGGAACATCCTTAAATAAGCCTACCAAGGAAATGATAGGGTCAAAACAGTCAAACTACAAACCTTGAAGATGCATTTCGAGACTTTAAAAATGAAAGAATCTGAAAACATTGATCATTTTATGACTAGAGTCATGGAAATTGTAAACCAGATCAGATTGACTGGTGAAGACATCCCCGATCAAAGAATTGTTGAGAAATTCCTTACAATTTTACTAAAGAAATTTGAAATGGTCGTTACAACTATCATTGAATCCAAGGATTTGTCAATTTTTTTGACGGATGAATTAATGGGCTGTCTATTGACACATGAGACCAAACTACATCTCGATGATGAGTCAACAACCAATGCCTTCAAGTCTCAATTCTCCTTCAGTAGAGGGAGAGGCAGAGGAAGAGGCAGAGGTCACTGAGGAAGAGGGATAATTCCAAGTAACCATCACTCAAGTGAAGGTCATAGACAACATAACCAAAATCGCAATTTCCATGGTCACAGACAACAAAACAAGAATCAGAACATCCAACCTCAAAGAGGTAGAGGGAGAAGATCAAATGACAAATCAAGAATACAATGCTATTACTGTAAGAAGTTTGGGAACTATAAATATGAATGTCGGAAGAAGAAAGCAGATTAGCTCTCAGGCAGAGAATATGTCTCAAATCATGAAGGAGAAACCTCAGATGGTATGTTTCTCTCATGCCACAAGACTGAAGAACAACATAAATATCTTTGGTTGTTGGACAGTGGATGCAATAATCACATGACACGTAAAAAATATTTACTCTCATGCATTGATTCTTAAATTTAATATGATATTACATTTGGAAATGATTCTTTAGTCAAAGTTCAAGGAAAAAGAATTGTCCCTATTCTTACTAAACAAAATGTAAAGAAAGACATGCACAATGTCTATCATGTTCCAGATATGACACACAATCTGTTAAGTGTAGGAAAACTAATTGAACATGTCTATAAGTTACTTTTCGAAGAAGCATAATGTAGGATATATGACAAAACCCCCAGAAGAAAATTGATTTCTGAAATCCACATGACCAAGAATAAAATATTTCCCTTGACCCTCAGAACTGCAAATATGATCCAATCATATGCACAAAGTACATCCACCTCCAATGAAACTATGGTTTCGTGTACAAGATTTAGACATCTACTCTTTCACTGTCTGATTCTTCTACATAAGCACTCCATGTTCAAAGCTCTACCTATCTTCAAAGAGAAAAATCCCCCATGTGAGTCTTGCATTCTTGGAAAACATAAGAGAACTAGTTTTCCACAATCCTCCACTCAAGCCAAACAACACTTAGAGCTTGTTCACACTTACCCATTTGGACCAATTCAAACAAAGTCAATAGGTGGTAGCGCTTATTTTCTAACATTTATTGATGACTTTAGCAGGAAAATTTGGATCTATTTTCTCAAACACAAGTCTGAAAATTTTGCAAAGTTCAAAGAATTCAAAGTTGAAGCTAAAAAACAAAGTGGCAAATATGTAAAATATATAAGGTCATATGGAGGAGGAGAATACAGCTCCAAAGAATTTTCAAATTTCTGCAAGTCACAAGGCATCATCGTGAAAACTACAACCAGGTATACTCCACAACAAAATGGAGAGGCTGAAAGGAAAAATCAGACAATAATGAACATGGAAAGAAGCCTACTCAAAGATAAATGTTTTTTAAGTACATTTTGGGTTGAAGCATTAGCATCCTAACCTTATCTCCTGAATAGATATCCAACCACCATTCTCAATATGAAGGTCGCTCAAGAAGCATAGTGTGGGACAAAGCTAAATGTTGCTCATCTCGGGACATTTGTATGTATAGCATACACTCACATACCTTCCAAATTAATGAATAAACTGGATGATAGAAGTGAGAAATGCATCTTTACTGGCTACAATGAAAGATCAAAATCTTACAGGCGCTACAATCCAATCTCAAAGAAACTGATTCTCAAAGGAGACGTAAAAAGTTTTGAATATCAGTTCGAGAACGAGTCTGAAAATCATCCAATGGAAAGTCAAGATCTATTGTTGTCACATCCTGAAGACATAGAGAATTCAGGACAAAAAATGCATCACCCTGCTCTTCCAAGATTTTAGTTACAAGGACAACCTCAAAGTTCTCAGGATAACTCTACTTCAAGCAAAAAATCTTCCTCTGAACTTAAAAATCAGAGAACTTGAAGTTTGAGAGAAATCCATTAGCACTTGGATGACATTGATCAAAAAAATCTTTTTGCATTAATGTCATGTCAACCATTAATGTCATGTCAACCTACATCTTTTAAAGAGGTAGCCAAAGAGCTACATTGGGTTCAATCCATGAACCAAGAGATTGACTCCATTGAGAAGAACAAGACATGGGATCTTGTTGATCTACCCAAACACAAGAAAAGTATTGGTGTAAAGTGGGTTTACAAAATTAAACTAAATGAAAGCGGACAAATTGAAAAACATAAGGCAAGACTTGTTGCCAAAGGATTCTCACAACAACCAGGTATTGATCATGGTGAAACTTTTCTCCAGTAGCAAGGTTGGATGTTGTAAGGACTCTCTTAGCCATAACAACTCAACACAAATGGAAAGTATATCAAATGGATGTCAAGTCAACATTCCTTAATGGTGTCTTAGAAGAAGAGGTTTATTTGGATCAACCACCTAGATTTGAAGTCAGAGAGAAGACAACTAAAGTGTATCGGTTGAGGAAAGACTTGTATGGCTTAAAGAAAGCTCCAAGAGCATGTTCAAACATAATTAATACTTACCTGATCAAGAGTCGTTTCAACAGAAGCCAAAATGAGCCAACTCTTTACACCAAAACTAATCAACGCGACAAAATTCTGATTATATGTTTATATGTTGATGACATCATATATACCAGAAATCTTGAGTTAACCAGTTTTAAACATGCCATGCAATCTGAGTTTGAGATGAAATATCTTGGCATCATGAAATATTTCTTGGGGATTGAGGTTGAGCAATCAACCAAAGGAATTGTTTTCTGTCAACAAAAGTATGCAGCAGACATCATCAAAAGATTATGCGTGGAAGACTGCAATCCAACAGAAACTCATATACCCCTAGCCAAAAAATTAAGCAACAAAGATGAATGCCCTACAGTGGACCCTACCCTTTACAAAATTTTAGTAGGCAGTTTGTTGTATCTTACAACAACTAGGCCTGATATTATGTATGTAGCGAGCCTTGTTTCCAGGTTCATGGAATCCCCCAAATATTCTTACTAGAAGATGGTGAAAAGGATTCTGAGATATGTTGCAGGCACTCTCAATTTTGGCTGATGGAGTCTGATGATAATCATCTTTCTGGTTAAACAGACAATGATTTTGCAAGAAGCCTAGATGACATGAAAAGCACCTCAGGACATTCTTTTCACCTGGGCATGAACCTGATTTCATGGGCATCAAAGAAGCATCTCATTGTATCAATATCTTCTGCAGAGGCAGACTATGTCGTTTCTACCTCATCTTCTTGTCAAGTTCTGTGGCTGAGAATAATATTGAATGATATGCCACATACAAAAAATGATCCAACTCCTATCTTACGTGGCAACACCTCAGCAATTTTTCTATCCAAAAATCATATGTTTCACAAGAAAAGCAAGCATTTTGACACTCTTTTTCACTTCATACGCGAGCTAGTCAATAATGGTGACATAATACTTCAATTTTGTGGCTCTCTATATCAGCTTAGAGATATTTTTTAAAAGCCACTAGGAAAATCCTTTTTTGATTTTCAGAGACAACACTTGGGCATTATCAGTGCTGTTGTTTGTAACTGTTGAGTTTAAGAGGGACTATTAAATATATATGTAACCTCAACAGTATGTGACTATACACTGTAGTTGTACACTGCCAATTTTCCTGGCCAGTTGTACGAGTTAGTTAGGATCTCTTGTTTTGTTTCTTGATTTTCTCGAGCCTATTTAGCTCAACTATATACTCAAAACTAAATGTTCTTCTAATTTTATTTTTTCCTAATTTCATCTTCTCTGTATTATCTTCTTTGATTCCTCATTTTGTCAATGGAATGTTATCAACGCCGAATTTGAAGCTAAAGATTTCCAAGGATGCGAACTGGTGTGGAAGAGGAAGAAATTATGTGTAGTGTAGTGAGAATGAGAAGAAACATAGATAGTGTGGTCTCACCAGATTGAAAATATCGCCTATACAAAACCTTGAAGGACAACAATACCCTTTTCCTTATTGTTGATGTATGGGAAGACAATAAGAAGACAAAGGATGCATTGAGGAATATGTACAAATTAATCACCATAATGAGGTCGATGGGTTGAAGAAGGCATATGTGAGGATGACACAACATTATGATGCCTTGGACATAGCAGTGAATCATGAGTGGGTTGTGGTCCTGAGAATAAGAGTGATGGAAAAGGTCGCTAGGACCATTATGGTGATTGGTGAGGATCCCAAGGAAGTGAAGGGAAGTTTTTGTACAATCATGTTACATAGTTTTTATTCTAGTGAGGCAGTTTGAATTTTTTTCTTAAACAACTTGATAGTGTGTTTGGAGATGGAAGGAAAACTTAGATGCAAATAGAGAACCTATAAATGAAATTGTGGAAATCTTTGACCATGATAATTTTAAATATGTATTTTAAATTTCCTTAGAGTTTGTGAAGAGTAACATATTGAACCTACTCAACTTAATCTATGATGCATTGGTAGAATTGAGTAATCTAATAATTGAAAGATGAAGTGTGGAAAATAAAAAATGGATGTTTTGAAATCAACAACATTCACATTGAATGTAGCTAACTTCATATGAATGTATTGGTTTTGTTAGAATTATCTACTCTAAAAAATCATAGGTGAATCCAAGAAAATGAATCGATAGTGACAATGAAGGTCAAAGACGTAGATGAAGAATCCAAAGACATGAACAAATGTAGAGGTGGAAGATATCTTGTTGACGAGTTGGAATATTGCTTGGTAACATTATATATTTTCTCTTCTACAAACTTTTCGACTTGCTTTTGTTGGACAGAAAGGTCTTGAGCTGAGGTTGTGGCAGTCGCAGTGTCATTCTATTCACCTTCTAAACATGAAGAGGATAAAATTTGTGGTATGATATATTAATTTGCAACACATTTTTGCCTAGATCACTAAAATGAAAGTAGTGAGAACAACCTCTGGTACCCTGTAGAGATGACCCCCTAGAGTAACAATGACACTATGGAGCTCTGACTCATAAACAATGTGATGTTTCCACATATATGGTTGTCCGAAAATAAAAACACAAACTTCAAGTGGGGCAACATCACACAGTGCCTAATCTTTGAAGGGATTTATTCCCTAGGAAATGTGACACTACTAATGATGTGAATATCTCATCCATGGTAGAGCCACCTAATGTTTTATGGATGCGGGTGTGGTGTTGTTCTTAACTCCAACTTCTTGATGACCTCTGTTGATATAAGTTTTTTTTTTCTCCCGCTATCAACAATGAAATGAAATGGGATCCCCTTCGCCAACATCTATGAATGGAAGAGGCATTCCCCTCCTTAGGCTCCTTTGGTTCTTCTTCTTGGATTGTTGGGGTTGTGATGGTAGTAGTGGGTTCTGCCTCAATGATCTTTTTCCTTTTGTTGTATTCTAAATCAAATTCCAAGTCAGAGTTCAAATATTTTTCTTTTAGATCGACCACTACTCATTGTTTCAAGCGACATTCATTAGTGTTGTGTCAAGGGATTTTGTGGAAATCACACCACTTTCTAGTGTCCTTCTTCATATTCGTGTTATACTTATTTTCCTATGACTTGGAATGTTTTTCTTGAGTTTGGTTGTTCGATGAGTTAGGGCCATATTTACCGTACTTTTGTTGTTGTGGATTTTCATACTATAACTCTTAATTATTATGTGGCTTACATTTCTTCTTGATTTTGACAACATATCGATAAGATACTCCCGTTGACAAGATTTTCAAAAACTCCATTTGTGTTTGAATGCACCTATGTAGGCCGCCATGGTATTTTAGGACCATATGTCGCTCAAAGTATTTGATACCCATCTTGGTGAAAAAAATATGGAATGTATTTGTGAACTTCAACATTGTTTGGTCCATCTTGTGTATAGCTCGCCATAGTTTCCAACTAGGTAATATTATTCCTTAATGATATCCATAAAAGGGTCCCAAGTGAGTTCAACCTCAAACATTCCAAACTCCTCTGTGGAATTTTATTCATAATAAGTCTCCCACCAATTTTGACATGGGGGACAACCTTCAGGAGAAAAAATGTGATCTTTTTTATATTGGAAAAATTGTGCACAGAGAAATAATCTTCTGTAAGATTCAATCACTTTTCAAAAGTATCCACATCTATATGAACTTCAAATATGTAACTATCAAAATAAATTTTTACCTTCAACGGTGCAGTGCTTCCAAAGTGGTCATTTGAGAAAGATGTGTCTATTGTTGTCATCAATCGTCGAAGGATTTGGACAAAAACATCCACCATCTCGTCCCTCTGTTGTGTGAGGGATTCCTAGAGTAGCAATTGAAGATGATATACTTCTCCCTCATCTCTCTTTTATTCCACCGTGGGAGGTCATTGGGGTCTGAGAGGATGGTATTTCATAGGCTCAAGTAAATGGAGTCGAAACTCCTTATCCCTCGACCTCGTTGGGGACATGCACAGAGAAACAAATAAATAATAGAATGCTCTGATACTACTAATCTATATTTATGAGGGAAAAAATTAAACATAGAAATATGAAAAAAACATAGAAATATAAAAATTCTCAATCTCTATTAAAGATTGAAATATGTAGATACTATAAAAATGCATGGTGAAATGAAATCACTAGAATGGCGACAAATTATCTCTAAGAAGAAATGGTATGGATACGCACATTCATAAGAAGATTATTACAATGAGGCTGAAAAGATATTTTAACATAAATCATAATGAGAAAACCCTAAACATCAAAAACTCCAACCTTGGAAGATATAACAACAAACATTTTGTGGGCCTTGATGTAATTAGTTGATACATCAACTTCCTGGGGGAATTGATTTTGCATACAATTTTTATTTGGGGTGCACGAAGAATTGTTCGAAAGAAATATCTGAGGATTACAACTTTTGGCTAGGGCTAGTATGCCACTGATAATTTTTGGCCACATGAATGTCCAAATATCATCATTTAGAGGCTCAAAATGACTCTGAAAGTTCAAGACCCAAAAAAAAATTAGAAAAATTGTGGTGGAAAATTGTGTTTTGAGCGAGTGGAATATGTGTGTGACCACCGATATCCACCTAGATCAATTTCACATTACTTTTCATTTACCCAAGTGCATGCCATTTTTTTTCTTTCATCAAGCCATATAATATCATGGAACTTTGGATTTATATAAGATTGATTATCACTAATGGAATGTGTATTTTATATAATTATAGTTGTTAATGTCGTTTGATTTGACATATGTCCTTCTTTTTTCCGAATAAGGACTTTTCACAAGGGAGAGACTTTCCCCAAGACAAATATATGTCTGTGATCAATAACCTAACATTGTCTTTTGAAGCAGCTAGAGAAGTTTCGAGATCCTATAAACAAAACCTCTATATCTTGAAATAGATAAAGCCTATATTTTCTACCTTACATTTATGTCTCCTTCAAAATGAGGGATGCAAAGAGAGTGAAAAATGGAGTTCATCTATCAAACCTTGGAACCTTAAATGTCGTCAAAATTTATTATATTCTTTAAGGTTTTGGTTAATTGGATTAGTGTTTAATATATATTGTTTATTACTATTAGTATCCAGATACTAAATTTTCAATTTTTCCTTGTTGTGGGAGTGGGGTTATTCCTGTAGCACCAAGAAGTGTTATTCCTGAGCACCGGTATTGCATATGCCAGAAATAGTGTTGATATTTTAACTTACCTTGTTGGAGGGAGGTATAGGAAGGGTACTTAATGATCAGTCTGCAAAGTTATTGGCCGGTAGCCAATCTCCATCACCTGCCATCAAATACAACAAAGGTTAGTACCTACTACTACTAGCCACACAACACAATAGTCATGATAAAGCACCAACACATCATAGTCAAAACCCAGAAGAGGCTATAACAAATCACTGCTTGAATTGCCTGAACATTTGAAGAGAAGATGCTCGATTCCACTGGATGGAGCATTTACATCACAATATGTGTCACTCTGCTGGCCTTTCTAGTTCCAGAATTCATTTGTCAATGACTCTGTTTCTAGGTGTCTAGAGGCATCATTTCCAAGAATGGAGATACCTTCCAAATAAACCATGTATAAATTCAACATGAGTCATCACAGTCCGTGCGAGTCACAAGGAGTAAAAGTTTGGGTTTGGTCATTGGACCCTACCTTACAACAAGGCCACTGAACATATCAAAGCCACATTGTATTCCAAGTCAACAAAATATGCCAAGATGCCATGAGAAGAAGCTAAATGTTTGAGCCTGAATTTGAGTTTTTTGACATGTTGATTGCATAGATTTCAAATGGAGGCAACAATCGAGTAGACCCAAACTTCCAAATTTGAGTTAAAACTTCGATGCCATGTGTAAAGGGAAACATATTGTGTGTCCATAAGATATTGCGTTGGGTTCTAAATAGTTCCCATCATAAAACAAGTGTGTCGTCGTGTCTCAGGAAGGTTTATTATTATGAAGTTAATCTATTTTTATTTCCTGAACACGATATCGGAGTTGGAACGGACAATCCAAGAATTGCTTAAAAACCCAGATTGGGATATACAACCATTATTCCATTTTGTCTAGGTACTATTGGTCTGAGATTGACTAGTACGAGGAAAGTGAGATGGCTCTCAGACAGTGAAAATAGGGTCTGATACTATGCATACAAAACCATCTATAACATTACAAATGTGGTAAGAGAAGATATCATTATTTTTATTCTCTCCTAAAACTCTCAGCGGAATCAGATCCTAATGTACTGAGTATTGCATATATTTTGGAGTGACTTGTTAAGGAGAATGTTATGACAATTGTTGCATAGAGGTACACCTTGCTTCCAGGGTTATCGTAGGTGTAAGGGAGAGATAAAACACAACAATGCACTTAGCCAAGTTTGGCAGTCTTTCCTTTGGATAGAGGATCCATTGCAGTGTTCAGAAAATGAGAAGTTTCATTCATTTAGAGAAGCACATGCATGGAAACTCATTATAGATCTATAACTTTCAGAAGATGAAGAACCAAGGATAAATTTTGTTGATGAACCTGTAAATATGGATTTTCATTGGGGAATACGATCTATAAAATGACAGGTAACTAAGGAGACAACATCATCATATTCATCCAAGGAAGATGACTTATATACAGGGGTACACTTCAATATTGTGATCATTTTTTGTCTACAATAAATATGTCATATTTAGATATATGGTTTATATTTCCATAACTATAAAACAAAGGATGCATATCTTCTTGCCTATATTATTCTCAGTTTTGGTTTTGAGCAAGTATAGCAAGACACGATGATCAAAGTATCGACTAGAGAAAGGCTACATAGTGAGTAATCAAATCAATACAAATCAAGGGAGTTCAACCATTTGTACTTTCCCATACTTTGTTTTGTATTTTTGTTTGAAGGTATGAAGATGTTTGTAGCACTTGATGACCATTTTCTATTTATTGCGTTGCAAACCTGTGAATCCTCAATGAGAAAGAAGACAATTTCAAATTGAATTTTGTTTTAGTCAAAGATGAAGATAGCTCGATGCCCAACTGTGATTGAAGTTTCCATAAATATTAGTCATCCTTCGGCAAGGATGTGAGCCTTTCGAAGACCTAGCTATGATAAGGATTTGACCGCATAATTATAGGATATTGATCCTATAGTTTTGTAATAAATTATATTATAGAATATTCTTAGAGATTTGATCCCTTCTTCAAAGATTTCAGTTGTATATTGTAAAGGATATAAAGCCAATCATTTCTACAGTGTGAAAGGCGAGGCAAAGCCCGAGAGGGTAAGGCTTGAGAAGATATTGATGAAATAGCATCCAGTCTGAGTTATTGTAAGCCTGAGGGGATTGCATTTCTGTGATCGCTTCTAACATTGGAGATCTAGGAAATTTGTTTTATCAGATCATGATTTCTCTTGTCTAAACACTATTTTTCCATCTTCCTTGTTTTACATTCTGGTTTTTTTCTTACTTGAACGAATTGCAAAATTCAGAATCAATGGTTGCTCATGGATGATAGATCCCAAGCGGGAAAGATTCTGACATGACGATCTATTATTCGTGTGTTTTGTTTCAAGTATTTTTGCATCGATTTGAGAAAGATAATCTTGGTTGGATGAGGTGTTCTACTTTTCGTGTATTCCCTGTTCTTCTACCTATTTACATATAAACTTTTTATCTGATATACAATTTGATTGCCTTCGACCAATAGGATGTTTACTTGACTACATTCCCAATTGTGTTTTTATTGATCTTCATTTATCATGTTTCTCTTATTCTTTCTCTTTCCATCTACCTGATCCACCTTCTTTCAAAACTCAAAACACATCCTTATTTATAAAATCATTGCAACAATCGAAGATGTGCTAGGCTTGACCCTATAGCAGTCTAGGGGCAACTTCTAGCACTAACATCTTTTGGCGTCGTTGTTGGGGATGAAGGAAGAAGATATCTTCCCTAGGGGAACGACAACGATTAGATTCGCTTCTTGATGGTGAACAAGAAGAGGGCACATACATGACTACAGATCTTTCACCATGGTGACTCCACTCGATCCAAGCATGGAATCCATTTTGGCTCAAAGGTTTTCTTTTTGTGATTTTTCAGATTGCATCGGTTTTCCAAACCTAATTCTTAGTGGATCTGAATGGGAAGGTACCCTTCCCACATTTGAAGACAAAGATTGGGAGGTTTTAGGCTGAGCATCTGCTAGATTTTCATGAGTTTATTCATGAACATTAGATTGTGCATGAAGATGTCAAGATCAAGCTTTTCAAATACTCATTGAAGGGAGAAACCATTGACTAGTGCAGATCTCTTCCAACATCAATTATTAACTCATTGGAAAGTTTTCATGATGCTTTCAATATATTTAATAGAGGAAAATTCTGAGTTGAAAGTCTTTTTGAAAATTGTTGTGATGTATTTGAGAAGCATATTCAGTAGAAAGTAGATTTTTCTCCCAATGGTAAGGATGAAAATTATTTTGTTAAGGAATACCTTCAAGATACCATTGATGATAGAAAATATGATTGTGTAGTTGTAGATGCACTTGATCTTGTTCTTGATGCCCCTGCAGTTTTAGATTTGAATGGAAAAGCTCATTTTTATGATGAGTATAAAGAACAAGTACTTCCTCAGCATATTGTTGTGGGTAAATCTGATAAACATAAGAGTAGTGATGAAGGTTATCAGCAGCCTGCTATATTTATGGTGAGAGAAGCTAATCAACAGATTTATGAAAGCATGTTGCCCATTAGTCATGAACAGTCAGAACCAGATTATGGAAGGCATACATTAGAAGTTGAAGTAAACATCGAGCATCAAGCAAAGGTAACCATGTTTGGTTATCAATCTACTTCCTTTTTCTATGATCCAATAGCTATTTATATGGAGTCATTCTTCTCAGAAGTTTTCAGCCTTACAAAGTTTCAAATCAAAGAAGATGGTGGTTGTAAATATGTGTTACAAGTTAAAATTGTGTTACACACAATGAAGTTTGATTTGATCATATTCTATATGCAAGCAGCTTTTACAGTTGGCTGGATGTTACCATGGTTTCATTGGAAACATGATTTCACTTGAACAAGTGACGGTGTAATTGGTTAGAAGTAGGTCAGGAAATAAGCTCTCTTCTTGAGCATTTGTTTTTACAGTTTGCATAGTGTAATCAGGTTTGTAGCAGGAAGTTTGGTTTCAGCATTCTGTTAGAGTTTGAATAAGTTGAAGAAGTTTGGGCCTGATTTGAAATGATATTGATGGACTCTATAACCCAATGGAATAGGCACAACATAGAAGAATGAGAATGTTTGCAGAGACAAAATTTTGCAGGCTGTGTTGCAGGGATGCACAGAGGAAAGGCATAGTGGTCTTCTTGTTCTTGATGCCTCACATGGAGAGCATCATCACCCAGAAGGAGCCAATGTTAGTATCCAAATACTAAATTGTCAAATTTTCCTTGTTGCAGAAATGATGTTATTCCAATAGCACCGAGGAATGTTGTTCCTAAACATCGGTATTTCATATGCCAGAAATAGTTTTGAGATTTTAACTTACCTTGTTGGAGGGAGGTATAGGAAGGGTACTTAATGATTAGTCTAGAAACTTTATTGGCCGGGAGCCAATGTCCAACACCTACCATCAAATACAACATGGGTAAGTACCTACTACTACTATCCACACAACACCACAGTCATGATAAAGCACCAACACATCATAGTCAAAACCCACAAGAGGCTACAACAAATCATTGCTCGAATTGCCAGACCATTTGAAGAGAAAATGCCCGATTTGACTGGATGGAGCATTTACATCACAATATGTGTCACTTCGCTGGCCTGTCTAGCTACAACATTCATTTGTCAATGACTCTATTTCTAGGTGTCTTGAGGCATCATTTCCAAGCTTCGAGCTAGCTTCCAAATAAACCATGTATAAATTCAACACGAGTCTTCATAGTCCACACGAGTCACAAGGAGTAAAATTTTGGTTTTAGTCATCGGGCCCTACCTTACAACAAGGCCATTGAACATATCAAAGCCACATTTTATTCCAAGTCAACAACATATGCCAAGATGCCATGAGAAGAAGCTAAATGTTTGAGCTTGAATCTGAGTTTTGTGGTGTGTTTATTGCACAGATGTCAAATGGAGGCAACAATCGAGTAGACCCAAACCTCCAAATTCGAGTTAAAACTCCGATGCCATGTGTAAAGGGCGACATCTTATGTCTCCATAAGATATTGCGTTGAGTTCTAGATAGCTCCCATCATAAAACAAGTGTGCCATCGGGTCTCGGGAAGGTTTATTAAAATGAAATTAAACTGTTTTTATTTTCTGAACACGAGGTCAGAGTTGGAATGAACAATCCAAGCATTGCTTAAAAACCCAGATTGGGATATACAACCATTATTCCATTTCTTCCATGTATCGTTGCTCTGAGATTGACTAGTGCGAGGAAAGTGAGATGGCTCTGAGACAATGACAATAGGGTCCTATACTATGCATACAAAACCCTCTATAACATTACAAAGGTGGTAAGAGAAGATATCATTATTTTGATTCTCTCCCGAAACTCTGAGCAGATTCAGATCCTAATGTACAGAGTATTGCATATATTTTGGAGCGACTTGTTAAGGAGAATGTTATGACTGTTGTTGCAGAGAGTTACACCTTGCTTCCAGGGTTATGGAAGGCGTAAGGGAGAGAGAAAACGCAACAATGCACTTAGCGAAGTTTGGCAGTCTTTCCTTTGGATAAATGATCCATTGCGGTGTTCAGAAAATGAGAAGATTCATTGATTTAGAGCAGCACATGCATGGAAAAACATTATAGATATCCGAATTTCAGAAGATGAAGATGCAAGGATAAATTTTGTTGATGAACCTGCATATATAGATTTTCATTGTGTAATACGAGATATTAAATGATAGGTAACTAAGGAGACAACATCATCATCTTCATCCAAGTAAGATGACTGATATACAGGGGTACACTTCAGTTTTGTGATCATTATTTGTCTACGGTAAAGATGTCATATTCAGATATATTCAGAGGTATATCTTCTTGCTTATATTATTCTCAGTTTTGGTTCTGAGCAAGTATAGCAAGACACGATGATCAAAGTATCAACCAGAGAAAGGATACATAGTAAGTAATCAAATTAGTACAAATCAAAGGAGTTGAGCCATTTGTACTGGCCCATACTCTGTTTTTTATTTTTGTTTCAAGGTATGAAGATGTTTGTAGCGCTTGATGACCATTTTCTACTTATCACGCTGCAAACCTGTGAATCCTCAACGAGAAAGAAGACAATTTCAAATTGAATTCTATTTTAGTCAAATATGAAGATAGATTGATGCCCAGCTGTGATTGAAGTTTCCAGAAATATTAGTCATCCTCCAACCTGTCGAAGACCTAACTATGATAAGGATTTGACCCCATAATTATAGTATCTTGATCCTATAGTTTTTTAATAAGTTAGATTATACACTTTTCTTAGATATTCGATCCCTTCTTCAAGGATTTCAGTTGTATATTGTAATGGCTATAAAACCAATCATTTCTACAGTGTGAAAGGTAGAGGGAAGCCCAAGAGGGTAAACCCTGAGAAGATATTGTTGAAATAACATCCAGTCTGAATTATTGTAAGCCTGAGGCATTGTATTTCTATGATCGCATGATTTGTCTTGTCTAAAAACTTTTTTTCCATCTTCTTTGTTTTAGATTATGTTTTTTCGTCTTAATTGAACGAATTGTGGACTTTGAGAATCAATGGCTTCTCATGGATGATAGATCCCTGAGCAGTAATTATCTGTGTGTTTTGTTTCAAGTATCGTTGCATCCATTTGACAAAGATAATCTTAGTTTGATGAGGTGTTCTAATTTTCGTTTATTCCCTATTCTTCTACCCATTTACATATAAACGTTTTATCTGATATACAATTTGGTTGCCTTCGATCAATAGAGTGTTTACTTGACTCCATGGCCAATGGTGTTTTTACTGATCTGCATTTAGCCTATTTCTCTTATTCTTTCTCTTTCCATCTACATGATCCACCTTCTTTCAAAACCCAAAACACATCCTTATTTATAAAATCATTGCAATAATCGATTATGTGCTAGGCTTGACCCTATAGCAGTCTAGGGGCAACTTTTAGCACTAACATCTTTTTCTTGCATACTAAAAACAAATTGCTTGGATGCAAGCTTATTCAACCATTCTACTCTACTTTCTTGCTAAAATTATGTTGATCATGTGTAGGCGAATTTCCAATGCAACCATGAAATGATTTCACTTCCAAGAGGGTCTTCTTCCTTGCAGGTAAATAAGAAAATGTAGAAAAACTGATAATTTTGCAACGTGTGGAAAAAAAAATTTGCAGCTATAAGTATGGGCTGCCCATTCATTTCTTACTTCAAAAATATCAGTTTTTCTACATTTTTTGTTTTACTTGCAAAGAAGAAGACCCTCTTGGAAGTGAAATCATTTCATGGTTGCATTGGAAATTTGCCTACACATAATTAACATGATTTCAACAGGAAAATAGAGTAGAATGGTTGAATAAGACTACATCCAAGAAATTTGTTTTCAGTATGCAAGAATAAGGATTTGACCCCATAATTATAGGATCTTGATCCTATAGTTTTGTAATAAATTAGATTATAGACTATTCTTAGAGAATCGATTTCTTCTTTGAGGATTTTAGTTGTATATTGTAAAGGGTATAAAGGCAATCATTTCTACAATGTGAAAGGCGGGGGGAAGCTTGAGAGGGTAAGGCCTGAGAAGATATTGATGAAATAGCATCCAGTCTGAGTTATTGTAAGCTCGAGGGTATTGTATTTCTGTGATCGCTTATGACATTGGAGATCTATGACATTTTTTTTATCAGATTGTGATTTCTCTTGTCTAAACATTGTTTTTCCATATTCCTTGTTTTACATTCTATTTTTCGTTTTACTTGAACGAATTGCAAACATAGAGAATCAATGGTTGCTCATGGATGATATATTCATGTGTTTTGTTTCAAGTACCGTTGCATCCATTTGACAAAGAGAATCTTGGTTTGATGAGGTGTTCTACTTTTTGTTTATTCCCTATTCTTCTACCCATTTACATATAAACATTTTATCTGATATAAAATTTGATTGCCTTCGATGAACAGGGTGGTTACTTGACTCCATGCCCAATGCTGTTTTTATTGATCTGCATTTAGCCCGTTTCTCTTATTCTTTCTCTTTCCATCTACCTGATCCACCTTCTTTCAAAACCCAAAACACATCCTTATTTATAAAATCATTGCGATAATCGAAGATGTGCTAGGCTTGACCCTATAACAGTCTAGGGGTAACTTTTAACACTAACATCTTATTCTTGCATACCGAAAACAAATTGCTTGGATGAAATCTTATTCATCCATTCTACTCTACTTTCCTGTTGAAATCATGTTGATCATGTGCAGGCAAATTTCCAATTCAACCATGAAATGATTTCACTTCCAATAGGGTCTTCTTCCTTGTAGGTAAATAAGAAAATGTAGAAAAACTGACAATTTTGCAACATGTGGAAAAAAATAATTTGCTGCTGTAAGTATGGGCTGCCCATTCATTTCTTACTGCAAAATATCAGTTTTTCTACATTTTCTGATTTACCTGCAAGGAAGAAGACCCTCTTGGAAGTGAAATCACTTCATGGTTGCATTGGAAATTCGCCTACACATGATCAACATGATTTCGATAGGAAAATAGAGTAGAATGGTTGAATAAGACAACATCCAAGAAATTTGTTTTTAATATGCAATAATAAGGATTTGACCCCATAATTATAGGATCTTGATCCTATAGTTTTGTAATAAATTAGATTATAGGCTATTCTTAGAGTTCTGATTGCTTCTTTGAGGATTTCAGTTGTATATTGTGAAGGTTATAAAGCCAATCATTTCTACTGTATGAAAGGAGGGGGAAATCCCGAGAGGGTAAGGCCTGAGAAGATATCGATGAAATAACATCCAGTTTGAGTTATTGTAAGCCTGAGGGAATTGTATTTCTATGATCGCTTTTGACATTGGAGATCTATGACATTTTTTTTATCAGATCGTGATTTCTCTTGTCTAAACATTTTTTTTCCATATTCCTTGTTTTGCATTTTATTTTTCATCTTACTTGTACGAATTGCAGACATTGAGAATCAATGGCTGCTCATGGATGATAGATTTCCAAGCGGTAAATATTTTTCCATGACTGCCTATTATTCGTATGTTTTGTTTCAAGTACCATTTCATCCATTTGACAAAGAGAATATTGGTTTGATGAGGTGTTCTACTTTTCATTTATTCCCTATTCTTCTACCCATTTACATATAAATGTTTTATCTGATATACAATTTGATTGTCTTCGATCAACAGGGTTTTTACTTGACTCGATGTCCAACGGTGTTTTTACTGATCTGCATTTAGCATGTTTCTCTTATTCTTTCTCTTTCCATCTACCTGATCCACCTTCTTTCAAAACCCAAAACAAATCCTTATTTATAAAATCATTGTAATAATCGAAGATGTGCTAGGCTTGACCCTATAGCGGTCTAGGGGCAACTTCTAGCACTAACATTTTTTGGTGCCATTGCCAAGGATAAATCACTAATATATCTTCCATGGGAGAACGACAACTATCAAATCTGCTTCTTGATGGTGAACAGGAAGAGGGTAGATACATGACTATAGATATTTCACCATGGCGACTCCATTGTCTAAAGATTAATAAGCGACTTCACTTGATCCAAGCATGGAAGCCATTTTGGCTCAAAGGTTTGTTTTTGCGATTTTTCAGATGTCATTGGTTTTCCAAACCCAATTCTTAGCAGACATGAATGGGAAGGTGCACTTCCTGCATTTAAAGACGAAGATTGGGAGGTTTCGGCTAAGCATGTGCTAGATTTTCATGAGTTTACTGATGAATGTAAGATTGTCGATGAAGATGTCAAGATAAAGCTTTTCAGATACTCATTGAAGGGAGAATACCTTGATTGGTGCAAATCTCTTCCAGATTCAAGTATTAACTCATTGGCAAGTTTTCATGATGCTTTCAATATATTTTATCGAGGAAAATTTTCAATTGAAAGTATTTTTGAAAATTGTTGTGATTTATTTGAGAAGCATATTCAATAGAAAGTAGATTTTTCTCTTGATGGTAAGGATGAAAATTATTTGGTTAAGGGAGACCTTCAAGATACCATTGATGATAGGAAAGATGATTGCATAGTTGTATGTGCACTTGATCTTGTTCTTGATGCCCCTGCAGTTTTAGATTTGAATGGAAAATCTCATGTTTATGATGAGTATAAAGAACAAGTACTTCATGAGCATATTGTTGTGGGTAAATATGATAAACATAATAGTAGTGATGAAGGTTATCAGCAGCCTGCTATATTTATGGTGATAGAAGCTAATCAACATATTTATGAGAACATTATGCCCATTAGTCATGAACAGTCAGAACCAGATTATGGTAGGCATACATCATAAGTTGAAGTAAACATCGAGCAACAAGCAAAGGTAACCATGTTTGGTTATCAATCTACTTCCTTTTTCTATGATCTGATAGCTATTTATATGGAGTCGTTCTTCTTAGAAGATGGTGTTTGTAAATATCCATTACAAGTTAAAATTGTGTTACACACAATGAAGTTTTCTTTGATCTTATTATGCATGCAAGGAGTTTTTACAGTCAACTGGATGTTATCATGGTTTCATTGAAAATATGATTTCACTTGATCAAGTGACGGTGTAATTGGTTAGAAGTAGGGAAGGCAATAAGATCTCTTCTTGAGCATTTGTTTTTACAGTTTTCATAGTGTAATCAGGGTTGCAGCAGGAAGTTTGGTTTCAACATTCTGTTAGAGTTTGAATAAGTTGCAGAAGTTTGGTCTTGTTTGAAATGATATTGACAGACTCTATAACCCAATGGACTAGGCACAACACAAAAGAATGTGAACGTTTGCAGAATGTGTTGCACTGATGCACAAAGGAAAGGAACAGTGGTATGCTTTTTCTTGATGCCTCACAGGGAGAGCATAATCCATTAGAAGGAGCCGATGTTAGTATCCAGATACTAAATTTTAAATTTTTCCTTGTTCCAGGAATTGGGTTATTCCCGTAGCACTGAGAAGTGTTCTTCCTGAGCACCTGTATTGCATATTCCATAAATAGTGTTGAGCTTTTAACTTACCTTGTTGGAGGGAGGTATAGGAAGGGTACTTGATGATTAGTCTAGAAAAGTTATTGGCCCGAAGACAATCTCCAACACCTGCTGTCAAATACAACACAACTTAGTACCTACTACTACTAGCCACACAACACAACAATCATGATAAATCACCATCACATCATAGTCAAAACCCACAAGACGCTACAACAAATCACTGCTTGAATTGCAAGACCATTTGAAGAGAAGATGCTTGATTCAACTGGATGGAGCATTTACAACAAAATATGTGTCACATTGTTGTCTTGTCTAGCTACAGCATTCATTTGTCAATGAATTTGTTTCCAAGTGTCCATAGGCATCATTTCCAAGCATCGATCTACCTTCCAAATAAACCATGTATAAATTCAACACGAGTCTTCACAGTCCGCATGATTCACAAGGAGTAAATGTTTGGGTTTGGTCATCGGGCCCTACCTTACAACAAGGCCACTGAACATATCAAAGCCAGATTGTATTCCAAGTCAACAACATATGCCAAGATGCCATGAGAAGAAGCTAAATGTTTGATCCTGAATCCGAGTTTAGTGGAGTGTTGATTACACAGATTTCAAATGGAGGCAATAGTCGAGTAACCCCAAACATGCAAATTCAAGTTAAAACTACGATGCCATGTGTAAAGGCTGGCATCTTATGTGTCCATAAGATATTGTGTTGGGTTCTAAATATCTCCCATCATAAAACAAGTGCGCCATCGGGTCTCCGGAAGGTTTATTATTATGGAATTAAATTGTTTTTGTTTCTTGAAAACGAGATTGGAAATGGAATGCACAGTCCAAGCATTGCTTAAAAAGATGGATTGGGATATACGACCATTATTCCATTTTGTCCAGGTATCCTTGCTCTGAGATTGACTGGTGCCAGGAAAGTGAGATGGATCTCAGACAATGACAATAGAGTCTGATACTATGCATACAAAACCCTCTATAACATTACAAATGTGGTAAGAGAAGATATCATTATTTTGATTCATTCCCAAAACTCTCAGTAGACTCAAATCCTAATGTACAAATTATTGCATATATTTTGGAGCGACTTGTTAAGGAGAATGTTATGACTATTGTTGCAGAGAGGAACACCTTCCTTCCAGGGTTATGGCAGGCGTAAGGGAGAGAGAATACACAAAAATGCACTTGGCCAAGTTTGGCATTCTTTCCTTTGGACAAAGGATCCATTGCAGTGTTCAGAAAATGAGAAGATTCATTGATTTAAAGCATCACATGCATGGAAACTCATTATAGATCTCTGAATTTCAAAAGATGAATACCCAAGGATAAATTTTATTAATGAACCTGCATATACATATTTTTATTGGGGAATACGATCTATAAAATAACAGGTAACTAAGGAGACAACATCATCATCTTCATCCAAGGAAGATGACTGATATACAGGGGTACACTTCAATTTTGTGATCATTTTTTGTCTACAGTAAAGATGTCATATTTAGATATATGGTTTATATTTCCATAACTATAAAACAGAGGATGCATATCTTCTTGCCTATATTATTCTCCATTTTGGTTTTGAGAAAGTATAGTAAGAGATGATGTTCAAAGTATTGACCAGAAAAAGGCTACATAGTCAGTAATCAAATCAGTACAAATCAAAGGAGCTCATTCATTTGTACTTGCCCATACTCTGTTTTGGCTTTTTGTTTGAAGGTATGAATATGTTTGTAGCGCTTGATGACCATTTTCTATTTATCATGCTGCAAACCTGTGAATCCTCAATGAGAAAGAAGGCAATTTCAAATTGAATTTTGTTTTAGTCAAAGATGAAGATAACTCGATGCCCAGTTGTGATTGAAGTTTCTAGAAAGACTGGTCATCCTCCAGCAAGGATGTGAACCTATCGAAGACCTAGCTATCATAAGGATTTGTTCCCATAATTATAGGATCCCGATCCTATAGTTTTGTAATAAATTAGATTATAGACTATTCTTAGAGATTCTATCCCTTCTTCAAGGATTTCAATTGTATATTGTAAATACTATAAAGCCAATCATTTCTACATTATGAAAGGTGGGGGAAACGGGAGAGGGTAAGACATGAGATGATGAAATAGTATACAGTCTGAGTTATTGTAAGCCCAAGGGCATTGTATTTCTGTGATTTCTTCTCACATTGGAGATCTATGACATTTTTTTTATCAGATCATGATTTCTCTTGTCTAAACATTGTTTTTCCATCTTCCTTTTTTTACATTCTATTTTACGTCTTACTTGAATGAATTGCAGACATTGAGAATCAATGGCTGCTCATGGATGATAGATTCCCAAGTGGTAAAGATTTGTCATGACTGACTATTATCCATGTGTTTTGTTTCAAGTAACGTTGCATCCATTTGACAAAGAGAATCTTGGTTTGATGAGGGGTTCTACTTTTCATTTACTCCCTATTATTATTTAAATTTTTTTACTATATACAATTTGATTGCCTTCAATCAATAGGGTGTTTACCTAAATCCATGCTCAATGGTGTTTTTAATGATCTTCATTTAGCCTGTTTCTCTTATTCTTTCTCTTTCCATCTACATCTACCCGATCCACCTTCTTTAAAAACCCAAAACACATCCTTATTTATAAAATCATTGCAATAATTGAAGATGTGCCAGGCTTGAGCCTATAGCAGTCTACGGGAAACTTATAGCACTAACACTTACCATGAAAACCTTCTAGGATAAAATCAATTGTCACAATCTAAGTCCATGGAAATGGCCTCTATATCAAACAATGCTAGCTTTGAGGAGAAATTTAAGTATTACAATATTTAAAAGAAATATAATAATCGCACCCACTCACATTGAGATCTTTTATTAATTTGTGCTTCAAAATCATGAATTTTTGAAGTGAGTCAAGCAAAGATATAGGCTTATTGCAAAATGAATTGAATTGTTGGAATGCAAGTAGACACGCCCAAGCTACTCCAAGATAATGTTCTTCAACGTGAAACCATGCGCTCACCGTCTATGGAAGGCCAACTTATTTTTTTGGCCAAGAGGAATGATTAAAGATTGCAATGGAAACAAACATGCCCACTGTTGAAAAAATATAAATTGGTTCCTTATCCCAAGCCCTGATCTGTACTCATAAAGAAAAAAATGTTCGAATATTATTACTATCGTTGGCTAATTTTGTAGATTTATAATTCTAGTAGAGTTTTAGTTAGTTCTAGTTAAATGTAGAAAGATAAAGAAGAGATGACTTGTCAAGTTCTATTATTAGTAAACCTGTGTGTATTTATATCTTCCTTCTAAAGAAATAAAAGTATTAATATTTAGAGTTGCATCTCTTGTGTTCTAATTTTTGTGTTTGTGCATGAATTTATACATTCGTAGTCGTAGCGAATTTCACCCCTTTATCCTTCCAATTTCTATCAGAGCTAGAAAGGAGGCTACAGATAGAAGGAAAACTAGAGAGGAAGTTGCAGATAGAAATAAATAGAGAGGAGGTCGTGAATCAACAAGTAATGTCAAGAAATTGGAAATCAAAAGTTTCATAGCGAGAGAGAGCCATCCTTTATTCCCTTAAGGCCAAGAAAGTAGTCAATGTTCATTAGAGATCCACCAAAGTTGTTGTTTTCTTTGAAATATGTGAGGTTTATCATCTTGAGAGGCCATTCAATTGTATTTCAACTACCCATATTCTTTCTCCCACCTATATGAGGTTTGAATCATACTGCGAGAATATTTTCATGGGGTTTATGTGAAAAAAAAATTAAGAGATCAAAGACCGAGACAATCAAGGAGAGTAAGCCACGATCCACCAAGGGTTTCATCCTATTATAGAACAAGTTGTATTCTTTAAAAAGTTATAAGAAACCACAAAATGATGATAACTAAGAGAACAACTATCCACTATCATCTTACACGGGTATTCTTGCCACTTTAGAGATGAAGTAATCACCTCAAGGGGGAAATCCTGGTGATCCTAGGGGGAAATGAGATAGAAAGTGGTATGATGGAAGTGTAGCCCTTATAGGTCAAGATACTAAGTGTGAAAAATCTCGGGAAAGAGTGTTGTTGGTAGCCAATAGTTGCGGAGAGGTATGAGTACGTGCAACAGGTTATTTGTACCTGCCCAAGACAAAAGGAAAGCCAAGTATACTTGTAATATGTTAGGTGGAAAAGAAATTTAATATTTATATACCTAATTGCAACACTAAAAAATAATATATATCAACAACAAAAATATAGTAAGAGCTGCAAATAAAGATGTTAAAAGTGTAGTTGAAATGAAAAAATAATATATATCAACATAAAAAATATAGTAACATATACAAATAAAGATGTTAAAAGTGTAGTTGAATAAATAAGAGACAAGCTAGTAAATACTAATTTAACCTAAGAATGAAAGAGAAGACTTTAGCATGAAACTGGGTTGAAATGAAATAATATTATAGAGATAATACTGAAGCCTTAAGGCTATAGAATTCAAGTTATTACAACCAATAGATTGGGCCACTAGGAATTCGCCTTAAAGCTATAGAATTCAAGTTATTACAGCCAATATATTGGGCCACCAGGAATTCCACCTTCCTTCACCAACCAGTAGGAGAGAATTAACATATTGTCAATAATTACAATAGGAGAGAATTAGCATATTGTAAATAATTACTATTGTAATCTTCCCTAGCCAATGGAGTTGAGCAAGGCTTTTCCTAATAAATAATTAGCATGTTATTTATGTTAGTTTGTGAGAAAGTTAATTAATAAAAAGTGAAACAATGTTTTTCACTCATAAATAAAAACAACAAGTCTGTTACTGTAATCTCCCACCACTTTGATAAAAAGGGTGTATACATAGAATCAATGGTCATTTACTTATTACTTAGAGTGTTTTTTCTCTTTCATTCTTTATGTATTTTTATATTGTGCAACATTTTATTCTGGTGTGTCACTCTAATATGTTGTTGCATTTTCAATTTTACATATAGAATTGTGGATCAACTCGTATCTGAGCCTCGATCCAAGATAGCTTATTTTCAACCACAATTGAGAACAAAGACATTTTTTATTTTTTAAATTAAAGTTGATTACCTTATTGTAAGATTTTGATTTCTTTAATTTTTTTATCTTTTATAATACTTGAATTTCACCTTAAATTCAAATTTAATAATACAATATATATAACTAATAACATCAACTCATAACTAACTATATTTTTCAACATTTTTCATAATATATATAAATAATAACATCAACTCATAAGTAACTATATTTTTCAATTTTTTCATAATATATATAAACAAGGGTGGTAGTCCTGCCAAGTAAATTTGGAAATGAAGTGTACCTAGATGGGATCATTGAATTAGTTTGAGTGTCCCAACAATTGTAAAACCATTGTCAATTTTCTATAATTATTATTTGTCTTTATTAAAAAAAAAATCAAAATCATTATTAAAAGGGAAAGATTTATATATAAGTTGTCTATATCATTTTATTTTTCATCTTTAACTATATTTTTACTAATTTATTTTCTTTTAAAAAGAAATTCAAAGTTAATATTAAAAATAAATTACACATATGTCATCATACATAATTATATGTATATCATTTTGTATTAATCTAATAGGAGTACACTTGTATCAATGATAAGAGAAAAACATAAATGCAATAATAATGAAATAAATAGATAGTAATAATGAGAGAACACATGGCATTTTTAATTTTTTTCTTAATTTTTTATATAAAAGATACTATGTACTTATAACCAAGTTTATTGAAATGCAATAATAATGAAATAAATGGATAGTAATAATAATAATAATAATCTATTTTTAAGGTCATGGCCAAGCCAGCACACCAAATTGGTGTATGAGACCCCCTTGTTTGTGGGACAAGGGACCCCCCTCTGCCCAGTTATTTGACTGGTAAAGTCTACAAAGGTATACATACCCTACCCCCCTTTGGATTTGAACCCGTGACCTCTTAAGAGAAAACACATGTTCTTAGCCATAGTAATAATGAGAGAACACATGGTGACCTAGATGGGGTGACAAGTGGTGAGAGAGGGGAGAGAGGTGGCAGGAGCAGCTGGCGGGGAGAGTTATTACTCCAAGCTGCCACCCTCGATGATATTAATTCCACATGGAATACACCATACGAGATATTAATTCAGTGCGCCTGTGGATGCCTATGGAGGAGCGTTCCAGCTATGCCACTGGTACTAGAGGCTTATGCGGGTCTTGTTAGCCTTCAATGGTGATGGGAGGGACTTCAATGGTGCTCATCGGCCTAAAAAATGACCAAGGCGCCTGTTCTCTCTGGATGTTTGCTAGCTTTCATCTCTTCTTTGTGATTCTTGGCTCTCCCAGCCTCTTCGCTTACCTCCTGGGTGACCTGTGCACTCCCTCAGACCAGTATTTCTCTCACTTCGTGATTCCCACCATGCCCCGAGAGGGGCAAGCTAAAGCGTTCCACGAGGAACAAAAATGCCTACACTCGGGATAATCGGCTCATAGCTTCTCAGAGAGCCTTGAAAGCTCATTTCAGCCAACCCCGCAGACCTCCAACAAAGCTCAATCTACCCTGCGTATTCCAAAAGAGGAAAACCTACCCACCTCTACATAGACTCAAGCTCTGCTTCCTCTACGCATTTCCAAAACTGAAACCTCATCCCCAACTGAGCTTTCTCCTCGGCCATCCTAGCTCGCTTCGGCTCTACCCAACAAAGTCAAGGAGGAAGCACCTCCATCACCTCATCATTCGGGCAGGAAGGTGGAAGAAGTCGAGCTACCTTTTCAGCCTGGCCTGAGCCTTGTCCATTTGCATAAGTCCCCCGAGACTCTGATCCCCTCCACTTCCTAAGACTTTCAACCACACTGGTGGGAAGGGGGTTGTATTGTGTAGGGGGAGATCCCCCCAGGTTGGAAATTATCAAAAGACGGAGAAGATACAAGCGAGGCTGGTGCGGGTGGAGGCAATGACGGTGCTGACAAAGGCAAGGAAGGTGCTGACAAAGGCAATGACAGTGCTGAAGACAAAGGCGAGATCAATATTAAAGAAGGCAATGATGGTATTGTCGATGGCTCACACCACAAGTTTCATCTCGCAGCGGAGCACTTGGAGCTTCTCTTTGACATCCGACAGCGGCAGGACAAGTAGGAGCATGGCCAAAGAACCATCCATCATCATTTAGATCTGTTATTTAAAGCACTCTCATATGCCCCCTCTCAAGCTCAGTGCCCTACCTACAAGCAGATGTGTGTCTCGACCTACACAGTCTATGGATGTCCAGGTTCCCCAAAAGCTTAACATGGCCCACCCCTGTCTATTCTCATTTTCATCATGAATTGTGATTTTATTTTCACTCCTTTTTACAGTTTTGTAATAACCATAGAAATGGCAACTCTAGAACAAGTCTGTCCTAGGCTAGTTAGGGGAAAGAATCTCCTGCTAAAACTTTTAGTTTATTCTCCAATTCTTCTAAATTGAAACTCTGCAACTATGGTCACACCATCGTTTGGAGCCATTTGTTCTGGTTTCCTTTATGAGGCGAAATAGGTGGTTGCCAAACGGTATACAAATGTACACTCATGATGCTATAATACAAGGATCTCTTTTTTATTTACAAAAAAAAAAAATGAGAGAACACATGGCATTTTTACATTTTTTAATTTTTTTTTATATAAAAGGTACTAAATACTTATAACCAAGTTTAGTAATTATGCAATTAATTTCAAATATTGAAATACGAAGACGGCAATAGACTTGAAATATATCAACCAATGAGAAATGGGAAAAACAAATATTTTTATTATATCAAAAAATACATATTTGTTTTATTAAATTAAGCATTACACTACACACATAAATTTAAAACACAAGACAAATTAATGTCAAATCAATAACAAACTCATTACTATAATCGTACTTTAATAGGGACTAATAATAACATCACCTCATAAATAACTATACGAAATACATAAAAGGTGCAATCTTTATTTAGATTAAAGAAATGTGTATATCCTAATTAAACACTAACATTTAACATTTAAAATTAAACAAATTTGCTACATAAATATCCTAACGAATTTTTAATATTAAACAAATTTATAACATAAATATAAATATCCTAACGAAATTTTAATATTAAACAAATTATAACATAAATATCTGCAGAGTATTAAGATTTTATAAACCAATTTTAACCTTAGTCGACCTTAACCATCGTCATATAAAATTTCATAATTGTAAAGTTACCAAAACAATCGTTTATACCTGGTCTTCCATGTAATTAAGGTCGGCCAATTAAAATCGTTCATTTCCCATTTACCGTTAACTTATATTCGTTCTATTAATGTGAATCAAGATTCACGAACACTGTTAATGGGGTATAAGATCACTTCTTTTTAAAGATTTCCAAAATTATGATTTTTTAGAAGGAAATATATATTTTTAATCATTAGGCGTATTCACATTATATATATCATTCATAACAATATTGAATGATATGTATTTGACTACTTATTGCTCACCACTATTAATATGATTTTACCAATTCACTCTACAATTCCCAAGTCACTCTCGAAAAAAAATGATCTTGTCTGCTGTTGCTTGAAAGCTTAATTCTCACGTTACTCAGGTTTTGACATAAACCTCCCACCTACTTAGAGAGCGACAATCCACATTTTTTCCTTTTGAAATTTCCGAAGTATATCGTATATCGCCTCCTTCATGGAAATGTCGCACAACACGATTCATCACACGATAAACTCAAAAATAAAAAAGCGGAGAAGACATCTACTTCAGGACGAAGAAAAATCATAAATATATTTATAAAGTCTATCATACCGGGCGGCACTACTACCGCCATCGCTTCCTTCCTGGAAATATCGCAAGACTCAATTGACCACACGATAACTGCAAAAAACAAAAGGCTGAGAAGATATCCGTTGCTGTACGAAGAAAAATCGCCAACCAGCCTTCTTTCATAGGTAACTGCCACGTCCCTCTACAGATACCGAATATTCAGTCTTCGTAATTACCACCCATGGTAAACAAAGTCACCATCACCATTCCAATGAGGATCAATTTTAAAGGTGGGTTATATTTCAATTTGAAGTCTTGTTAATTTAACTCTTTTACTTTGATCAGTAAAAATGTATAATTCTTATTATTTAATTTATTTATGTTTTTTCATAAAAACATAATTAATATATATTTTAATATTAATAATTATTATTATAGTAAAAATAATGTTAATTTTTTTTTAATTTTATTATAAAACATGATCCCTAAAAATTATAATATATTTCTAAAATTATAATATATAATATATAGATAGAGGAGTTATTGGCCCAGAACTCTTCACTGTAAGGTTAGTTAGTAGTTATGGTAGAAAAACAATAATTAAAAATTAAAACATAATATATTAAAATATATATAAGTATTTAATTTTAAAATATAATTGTAAAATATGTTAATAAAAGTAGGTGTTTTTTACGCAGGGATTTATTCTATTTAACAGAAATATATCTTTTTCATCTAACCAATTACAAGATAATGTTCAAAATACTCTTTAATAAATCTCAAAACAGTGTGAATATTAACTTTTAAATATTTCAAACAAACCCTTAATGCTTCAAAGATATAATTTAATACTTTAATACTTTAATCAAACAATTTTTTTAATGTTTAACTTAATTAAGAATAAATACGTACACATTAAGAAAACAAACCCTTAATGTTTCAAAGACATAATTCAATACTTGAATCAAATAATTTTTTTATGTTTAACTTAATTAAGAATAAGTAAGTACACATTAATAAGTACTATAAAATAGTTTTCACTTTAAAAGTTTAATAAGGTTTTAAGTAAACAGTTGTATTGATTCCTCATGATTATAATAATATATAGATAAAGAAGGCATTGGCCCATAACTCTTTATTGTAAGTTTAGTTACCAGTTATTGTAAAAAAACAATTATTAAAAATTAGAATATCTTATATTGAAATATATAAGAAGTATTTGATTTTAAAATATAATTGTAAAATATGTTAATAAAAGTAAATGTATTTTGGTGCATGGATCTATCTTAAGAAAGATATTTTTTAATCCAATCACTTATAAGATAAGTGTCAAAACACTTCCTAATAAATCTCAAAACATAGTGGGTATTAACTTTTGAATCTTTCAGACAAACAATTAATGATTGAAATATATAATTTAATAATTTAATGAACATTTTTTTTTTATGATTAACTTAATTAAGAAGAAGTATAAATACATTGATAAGTAATATAAAACACATTGATAAGTAAACAATTTTATTGAGATTTTGTAATCAAAACTTCTAATAACATCAACCATCATGTGATTTTATAATTTTGTCTTTAAAAAATTAATAATTGGAAACCCAACTAAAAAAGCATGTTTTTTATGGAATGCATTGAAGATATTCTATTTTTAGTTAATTAAGAGTTTTCATAAAAAAATATTAATGATTTTTGATATTCCATTTTAAGAATGGTAATCTATTCATTAAAAGTTTTTTTGTTGTAAGTTAGTTTTTTTATTGGATCTTGAAAGAGTTACAGATGGTTATTGTTCCTAATCATATATGGCAACGGTGCCCTTCTGGGAAACCACCACTTCCCTTAGGATCAAAAAGTATTGTTGTTCGTAATCTTACATGGTAGCGGCGCCCTGCTGGGAAACCACCGCTGCCGGGTGTTCAAAAAATATATTTTTCAATGTCGATGCCACGCAGGGCAGATGCTAATAACCATAAGTATATATAAAAAAAGAAAAAACTTCGGCGAACCTTCCATGGCTGCCTATGGACTGAAAGAGTCATAAACATGGAACATAAGAGAATTAGAAACCTAGTCTGAGCCTAGGCCCGGTGTAGACCTGTTGCACCTAGGACTTGCCCTTGTGGTGGTATGCCATTGCTTGCCTGAGGTCCTAGAGGAAGGCCATCATTTTGTCAACCTAAGTCCAGTGATCGACGTCTTTGTGTTGCATATCTAGTGTAATTACCTTGAGCTCCCTCAGATCTTGTTTGATGTCCCTCAGGTCCCTTTGAAGGTCTCTCAAGGTGTTCATGTCTGTTGTGCGGTCTTGGTGTCTGTCACTTGGTGAGAGCGGGG
>SNQJ01S0025881.1:53752-66035 GCA_010110895.2 Picea sitchensis
AAAAATTAACATTATTTTTACTATAATAATAATTATTAATATTAAAATATATATTAATTATGTTTTTATGAAAAAACATAAATAAATTAAATAATAAGAATTATACATTTTTACTGATCAAAGTAAAAGAGTTAAATTAACAACACTTCAAATTGAAATATAACCCACCTTTAAAATTGATCCTCATTGGAATGGTGATGGTGACTTTCTTTACCATGGGTGGTAATTACGAAGACTGAATATTCCGTATCTGGAGAGGGACGTGGTAGTTACCTATGAAACAAGGCTGGTTGGCGATTTTTCTTTGTACAGCAACAGATATTTTCGCAGCCTTTTGTTTTTTGCAGTTATCGTGTGGTCAATTGAGTCTTGCGATATTTCCAAGGAAGCGATGGCGGTAGTAGTGCCGCCCGGTATGATAGACTTTATAAATTTATTTATGATTTTTCTTCGTCCTGAAGTAGATGTCTTCTCCGCTTTTTGATTTTTGAGTTTATCGTGTGATGAATCGTGTTGTGCGACATTTCCATGAAGGAGGCGATATACGATATACTTCGGAAATTTCAAAAGAAAAAAATGTGGATTGTCGCTCTCTAAGTAGGTGGGAGGTTTATGTCAAAACCTGACTAACGTGAGAATCAAGCTTTCAAGCAACAGCAGACAAGATCAGTTGACTACTTTCTTGGCCTTTAGGGAATAAAGGATGGCTCTCTCTCACTATGAAACTTTTGATTCCAAATTTCTTGACATCACTTGTTGGTTCAAGACCTCCTCTCTATTTGTTTCTATATACAACCTCCTCTCTAGTTTTCCTTCTATCTATAGCCTCCTTTCTAGCTCTGATAGAAATTGGAAGGAGAAAGGGGTGAAATTCGCTATGACTACGAATGTATAAATTCATGCGCAAACACAAAAATAAATTAGAACACAAGAGATGCAACTCTAAATATTAATACTTTTATTTCTTTAGAAGGAAGATATAAATACACACAGGTTTACTAATAATAGAACTTGAAAAGACATCTCTTCTTTATCTTTCTACATTTAACTAGATCTAACTAAAACTCTACTAGAATTATAAATCTCCAAAATTAGCCAACGATAGTAATAATATTCTAACATTTTTTTCCTTTTGAGTACACATCAGGGCTTGGGAGAAGGAACCAATTTATATTTTTTCAATAGTGGACATGCTTGTTTCCATTGGAAGCTTTAATCATTCCTCTTGGCCAAAAAAATAAGTTGGCCTTTCATAGACGGTGAGCGCATGGTTTCACGTTGAAGAACATTATCTTAGAGTAGCTTGGGCGTGTCTACTTACATTCCAACAATTCAATTCATTTTGCAATAAGCCTATATCTTTGCTCGACTCACTTCAAAAATTCATGATTTTGAAGCCCAAATTCATAAAAGATCTCAATGTGAGTGGGTGTGATTATTATATTTCTTTTAAATATTGTAATACTTAAATTTCTCCTCAAAGATAGAATTGTTTGATATAAAGGCCATTTCCATGGCCTTAGATTGTGACAATTGATTTTATCATCAAAGGTTTCATGGTAAGTGTTAGTGTTATAAGTTTCTCGTACACTGTTATAGGGTCAAGCCTAGCACAGATTTGATTATTGCAATGATTTTATAAATAATGATGTGTTTTGGGTTTTTAAATAAGGTGGATCAGGTAGATGGAAAGAGAAAGAATAAGAGAAACAGGCTAAATGCATATCAACAAAAACACTGTTGAGCATGGATTCAAGTAAACACCCTATTGATCGAAGGCAATCAAATTGTATATCAGATAAAAAGTTTATATGTAAATGGGTAGAATAATAGGGAATAAATGAAAAGTAGAACACCTCATCAAAACAAGATTCTCTTTGTCAAATGGATGCAACGTTACGTGAAACAAAACAAACGAATAATAGTCAGTCACGACAAATCTTTACTGCTCAGGAATCTATCATCCATGAGCAACCATTGATTCTCAATGTCTGCAATTCGTTCAAGTAAGATGAAAAACAGAATGTAAAACAAGGAAGATGGAAAAACAATGTTTAGACAAGAGAAATCATGATATGATAAAACAAATGTCATAGATCTGCAATGTCAGAAGCGATCACAGAAATACAATGCCCTCAGGCTTACAATAACTCAGAATGGATGCTATTTCATCAATATATTCTCAGGCCTTACCCTCTTTGGCTTCCCCCCTCCTTTCACACTGTAGAAATGATTGGCTTTATAACCTTTACAGTATACAACTGAAATCCTTGAAGAAGGGATCGAATCTCTAAGAATAGTCTATAATATAATTTATTACAAAACTATAGGATCAAGATCCTATAATTATGGGGTCAAATCCTTATCATATCTAGGTCTTCGACAGGTTCACATTCTTGCTAGAGGATGACTAGTCTTTCTGGAAACTTCAATCACAACTGGGCATCGAGCTATCTTCATCTTTGACTAAAACAAAATTCAATTTGAAATTGTCTTCTTTCTCATTGAGGATTCACAGGTTTCCAACACGATAAATAGAAAATGGTCATCAAGCGCTACAAATATATTCATAGCTTCAAACAAAAAGACAAAACAGAGTCTGGGCAAGTACAAATGGCTAATCTCCTTTGATTTGTACTGATTTGATTACTGACTATGTAGCCTTGCTCTGGTCGATACTTTGAACATCGTGTCTTGCTATACTTGCTCAGAACCAAAACGAAGAATAATATAGACAAGAAGATATACATCCTCTGTTTTATAGTTATGGAAATCTAAACCATATACTTGAATATGATATCTTTACTGTAGACAAAAAATGATCACAAAATGATGCAGACACTCTATCACCCTCACATCAGGGTCCACTATAGGATCGTTCTAATTCCTTCCCTTGAGTCGGATTGACTCTTCTATTCCTCTTTGGGGAAACCCACGCACATAAAATGGTGTTTCTCCATAGGTCCTTATGAATTGAGCCCATGTGATCAAACATGGAGCATCAATTCCAATCTCCCTCTAACCAAACAATGTGGTCGTATTTCTCGTGATTTCCGAACTTCAGAGTTCGTGACTTCGCAACTTCTCCTTCCAATTCTCTCAACACTTCACCTTCCGAACCCCGAAATTCCGATGTGCCAAAACGCTTTTCACGTCCTCTCCCACGATAGTATCGCATTTCATAATTTCTAGAATCTCGAAAATGAAATCCCGAATTCTTATCCTCCAAAATGCCGAAATGCCGATTTCCGACACGCTTCACCAATAGCTAACCCCACACAAATATTTTCGCCCCTTTGGGACTTCACACTTCACGATTTCACGAATATCGCTACAAGGCTTTCGGTCCTCCAACTCATGAGACCCCTAAATGGTCAACAAAGGTTTGACCTTTGTGTCGACAAGTATGCCACCTGTCCACTCTGCACTGTCTACAATCTTTGACATGGATGCTTCTACCCCTTCTACTCTAGAATTCTGAAATGATATTTCATGAGAGATCTAACAGCACCATCTCTCCTGAGCTTTACACTTTATAAAACACTCGCAACAACTCTCCTTGCTCCTATGGAAGATCTGACGGCTCTCGGGACTTCGCGAATTCTCCACAGAGAATTTCGATCGTTCGTTTTCTCCTTGACAACTCCCACAAATTGAATAAGTTATTCCTTCGTTGGAACTTATCTACCTACAAAGTAACTTTGTATTGCCTCCCTTTGAATGCTTCAAGGTACTAACCCTCCTGATCTTTCTCCACAACTCGAGTCTTCAAGAAGACCCTTGTACGCACTCCTTGCGACAACCCTACAAATACGCTTGAATATTTGAACCTCTTTGACTCTGTGCACTCCTTGCAACAAAAGTATTTGAACAATTCCCTCAGGTTGTAAGCTCTGAGAATCTACTTGGCCTGCGCACACCTTGCATGGCTCCTGTGCTTAACTTGCACTTCCGTGAGAATGAGAACAATGTTATCCCTCCTAAACTTTCAGAGATATAAACTATGAACCCTTGTCAACGCACTCCTTGCGGACAAACTCCATTGCACTCCTTGCAGGAATTTTACTCACTCAGGTTGAGAAACAATTGAAACTCATTCCTTACTCTCTCTCTTAGATTTCAAACATTCAACAAGAAATCATTCATACATAGCGTAATAGCAAATGCATAACAGAAAGAGTAAAATAACTATAAGCATAGCATTCAACATGCATACACAGAGAATATCACAACACCATAAGTTTGAATCAAAGTTTCATGTATTAATTCAGGACTTCTATACATGGGTGTTTTCAAATATAGCTCTTTGCTCTCTCTCTGACAATAGTTGAATGTTATTCTTCTCATCTTTTCAACTATACAATGCACGTTTCTATATCTTGTTTCCATCCTACTCTCTTAAACTATCAAATCTAAGAATTTAAAGCTACCTACCTATATTAACTAGCATAAATGCCTCTACCTACTATAGATGTGAGAAAATCGTTCAAGATCTGTTTACAATCTACAAGTGCCCCTCCACTTAATTATTTCATTTAATATCCACACATTTATTTCAAAACTTTCCAAAACACTTTTGACAACGTGTTGAAATGCGTTGGCACTTGTCCCAGCTGTCTTCCACCTTCATGCTTGCTTGGTACTCGCGATGCTCCTGCATTATACTCCCTCACTTGAAAATTTTCATGGACTCCTATTCATGAGCTCTCACACGGTCTGCCCATACTTCTGGATTTCGGCTTCATTTTCCCAGCTGGCATATTCAACTGGATGTCCCTTCCACTTGACCAAGTATTCAAAATATTCCTTTCGTCTGGTCCTCTTACTAACTCTTTTGTCCAGTATGCTTTCCATTTGTGGTTTCTCTGCAACTGGCATCTGTTTAGTCCAGTGAACCTCTGTTTGTTCATTACCTTCTTTTGCTTCTTCAACTTTATAAGGGTACAAATATGAGATGTTGAATATCGGAGAAATTCCGATCCCATCGAGTAATTCGATCTCATAAGCATTTGTCCCAAATTTTCTTAGGATCTTGCATGGTCCAATTTTCTTCATTTTTAGTTTATTATATGTCCCCCTCGGGAACATTTCCTTTCTCAAGTGTGCAAGGATCAAATCACCAACTTCGAAATGAAGTTCTCTCCTGTGTTGATTTGCTCTTCCCTTATACTCTTGGTTCGAGTTTTGCAATCTCTCCCTAACTTGGTTATGAAGCTCCTTCATCGCTTCTGTGAAATCCTTTGCACTAGCACTTCTAGTTGTGTTCTATTCTTAATACCTCAATTCATAAACTCCTCTTGGCTGCATGCCATAAACAATTTGAAATGGACTCTTCCCCATACTTCTGTTGATTGAATCATTATAAGAAAAATTCATCTGTGGGAGAATATTGTCCCACTAACTGTGGTGTTCTATCACCAAACTCCTTAGCAAGTCTCCCAAACTTCTATTCACGACTTCTGTCTGTCCATCCATCTGAGGATGATAAGATGAACTGAACGGAAAGCTTGTTCCCGGCTTTTTCCATAAGGTTCTCCAGAAGTGTCCCACAAACTTGGTGTCTCGATTCGAAACTATGATCCTTAGTAAGCCGTGAAGTCGAATGACTTCTTTGAAAAACAGATTTGCAATGTGAGTTGCGTCATTGGTTTTCTGACATGGTATGAAGTGTGCCATCTTAGAAAATATATCCACCACTACAAAGATCGATTCAAACCCTCTTTGTGTTCTCGGCAGCCCCAATATGAAGTCCATGCTTATTGCATCCCACGACCTCTCAGGTATGGGTAATGGCTGATATAAGCCTGCATTCTGCCTATTTCCTTTTGAATGCTGACAAATTCTACATCTGTCCATGAATATTTTGACGTCTACTCTCATTCGTGGAAAAAAATATGACTCATTTAACTTTGAGAATGTATTGTCATGACCGAAATGCCCGACCAATCCTCCACTGTGTTTCTCTTTCACCAAATTCTCCCTCATGGAGCATTTTGGAATACAAAGTTGATTATCCTTAAACAATAATCCTTCCTGGATCATGTATCATGTCCATTGACTTCTGTCCTTGAGAATTGGATTCTCAGCTTCTTCATACACCTCCTTAAAATCTAGATCATCCTTGTACATATCCGTGAGGTTATCAAAACCCAATGTTTTGACTCTGAACTCCTGCAATAGCAAACGCTTCCTGCTCAAAGCATCAACAACTTTGTTAGCAATTCCAGAAATATGCTTAGTTACAAAAGTAAAGATTTGCATGTATTCAACCCATTTAACATGTCTTTGATTCAACTTCTCCTGTTGAGTCACAAATTGCAAAGCATGATTGTCACTGTATAAGACAAACTCCTTAGGAATCAAATAGTGTCTCCATTTCTTCAATGCCTGAATAATAGCATAGAAATCTTTGTCATACATGGAGTATTCTATTTTGTCTTCATTTAGCTTCTCGCTGAAGTATGTTATCGGTCTATCTTCTTGGCTCAAGGCTGCCCCTATTGCAAATCCACATGCATCACATTTTACTTGAAATGTCTTTTTGAAATCCGACAACACCAAAATTGATTGTTCCGTGATTTTCCTTTTCAACAAATTGAAGCTTTTCTCAACTTCTTTTGCCCAGTGAAAAGACTTGTGTCTCTTATTCATTGTTTCCATCATCGGTGCACTAATCCCACTGAAATTCCTAATGAATTTTCTGTAGAAACTAGCCAATCCATGAAAACTTCAAACTTCAAAGATACTCTTTGGCGATGGCCAATTCTTAATCACCTCCACTTTATCTGGATCCATCCTCAAATTGTCTGCAGAAATAACAAACCCTAAATAAATGAGCTCTGTCTTCATGAATGAGGATTTCTTCATGTTTATCAGCAACTTCTCTTGTTGTAATCTCTGCATCACTGTAGCCAAATGTTTCAGATGCTCTGCCTTTCTTTTACTAAAAATCAGTATGTCATCAAGATACACAATGAAAAAAATTTCGATGAAATCCTTCAGGACTTCATTCATCAATCTCATGAAAGTCCTCGACACGTTTGTTAAGACAAATGGCATAACAAGACATTCATACAAACCTTCATTGGCCTTGAATGCTATCTTCCATTCGTCTCCTTCTCTCATACAAATTTGGTGATATCCGCATTTCAAATCAATCTTCGAAAAAAAATTCACCCCACTCAAGAAATCCATCAAATCATCCATTCTTAGCAATGGAAATCTATACCTGATGGTAATCTTGTTAATTTCTCTTGAGTCTATACACATTCTCCAGCTTCCATGTTTCTTTGGACTGAGTACTATCAGAACAACACATGGACTCAAGCTTTCTCTAACCAACCCTTTGTCCATTAAATCCTGGACTTGTCTTTTGACCTCCTCATTCTCCTATAACGTCAATCTGTACACTGCCTTGTTTGGTAAACTAGCTCCAAGTATAAGATTAATGTGATCACTTATACTTCAGATCAGTGGTAACGAACGAGGTAGTTTGTCCACTACTATATCAACAAATTCCTCCAGTAACTTCTGGATTTCCTCTGGTAAATCATCCACTCTTGTGCTGGTCAAAATAATTCTAGGTTTGCTGACCACGATGAATTGTGGATCTTCATTCTTCTTAACCTCCTTAAGAAGTTCCTTCCCACTCATGAGAAGTACAATGTTTCTTACTTCAGGTTTCACCTCTTTGTCCTTAATCAACAACAACATGTGAGTTCTCCCATTCTTTTCTAGGGTGTATGTGTTCTTCCTCCCATCATGAACCACATTCTTGTCATATTGCCACAGTCTACCCAGTAATAGTTGACAAACATCCATGGGAATGACATCACACAATATCTTATCGTTAGATCCTCCTATTTTAAATTCAGCTAAACATTGTTTAGTGACATTTATTTGATGTCCTTTTTGTAGCCATGAAACTATGTATGGACTTGGATGTTCAATTGTCTCCAGCTCTAACTTTTCTACCATCTCTGTAGAAACGAGATTGTCTGTGTTACCACTATCCACGATGACCTTGGATACCCTATCCTTGGTCTTGCAAGCAGTCCGAAAAAGACTGTTCATTTGCACTAGATTCTCTGCCTCCTTTTCTGGCGTCAAGAGAAATTTTCTCATCACCAGTGATCTTCCGCCTTCATCATCCTCTGCCTCAACATTCCACCTATGGGCTTCGGCAATATGAGTCTCACCACCTTCTTTCTTCTTATCTAGACATTCATAAGACTTATGTCCATTCTTTCCACACGTGAAGCATTTTACTATTCCACCTCTGCCTCTTCCTCTTCCTCTAGCGCGAGGAAAAGTATTGTTATCAGCATAATGTTCTCTCTGTGAGCTTCCACCTCTCTCAGTTTGAGGTTTAGGTTTCTTCCATTCCTCCTTGGGCTTTTGATTCCTATCTTGGACAACTATTTTTCCTTTGGGTTGACTTCTGCCTCGACCTGTTTGACTTTACTTTCGGCTCAGCTTCTCTTCATCCTTCAGAGCCATCTGATAAGCATCTTCTACAATCTGAATGATCATCATGCTTATCTCATCTTGAATGTCATATCTTAGACCATTCATATACCTGGCAACCTTTTCATCATCACTTTCGCGATGACCTTCTCTAATGTTTATCTTGTAGAACTCTTCAGTGTACTCCTTCAGTGACATTAGCTTCTATCTCAAATTCTGTATTCCTCAAAACAAAGTGATTTGATAATACTTGGGGATGAATTTTTCCTTCATCTTCATGATCATTCTATCCCAACTCTTGATTTTTTGCTTGCCTTTGTAGCGTCTGTCAGCTTGTAGTTCATCCCACCACAATGATGCATGTCCTTTAAGTCTTGTGACAACATGTTTTACTTTTTTGTCTTCCTCGACATCTTCATAGTCAAAATACGTTTCCAGAGCCCTAATCCAGTCTAGAATCTCTTCAACATCTAGGTTTCCCTCATATACTGGAATGTCCATTTTTGCTCTAGCACCCATCCTTGCAACAACCCTGAGTAGGTGTTCATTTGCTGCATCCTCTACTGCAACTTCTTCTCCTTCATGTCCAACTTCATCTTCACTTTTAGATTCACTGACATCTCCAACACCGGCTGTGTGCCTCTATTTTATTTCCATGTCCACAAGTCTAGCGCATATGTTACGTATCTCTCTTTCCATGGCTGGATTTGGCACCTGCCAACCCCTTTCTCTTGGCATTTCCCTCTCCTCTGGTGGATCGGGTGTTTTCCTGTCTCTTCTTCTTGGCGGCATGGCTGTAAAATTTCTCCTTTCCCTGCTACAAAAAGAAAAGAAAATTCTCCTAGGCTCTGATACCAAAAATGACGCAGACTCTCTATCACCCTCACGTCAAGGTCCACTACAGGATCATTCTAATTCCTACCCTTGAGTCGGATTGACTCTTCAATTACTCTTAGGGGAATCCCACACACATAAAATGGTGCTTCTCCATAGGTCCTTATGAATTGAGCCCACACAATCAAACATGGAGCATCAATTCCAATCTCCCTTTGACTAAACAATGTGGTCGTATTTCTCGCGATTTTGGAACTTTGGAGTTCGTGACTTCACGACTTCTCCTTCCAAGTCTCTCAACTCTTTTCCTTTCTAAACCTGAACTTCCGATGTGCCCAAATGCTTTTCGCATCCTCTCCCACAATAGTATCGCATTTCATAATTTTTGGAATCTCGGAAATGAAATCCCGAATTCTTATCCTCCAAATGTCGAAATGTCAAGTTCTGAAATGCTTCACCAATAACTGATCCCACACAAATATTTTTTCCCCTTCGGGACTTTGCACTTCGCGATTTCATGAATCTTTCTACAAGTATTTCGGTCCTCCTCAGTGAAAAAATACTCCATACTCAACAAAGTCCTCAGTGAAAAAATTTGGTGGCAGTGACTAAAAATACCCCAAGACCTTTGGGCACGTCTTTCGAGGAAAAAATAGACTCCCACAATCTTATAAAAAGAGGTCATCAGGTGGAGTTGTCAGAGTACGGGCTCTTTCATCTCGAATGCAACTAGGAATAATCAGGGACTTATCACAGACCATACTTTTTGGGAATTGCAAAATGGGTCTTCAACGCTCTTTTGGAGCGATTCTTGGCAACAACTCCCAAATCTAAATACTAATCCGGATCTCAATGCCTTCATCCCCTTCACAACTAAAGTAGAACTCATCAAGATGAAGGATTACTAGATCCTATATAGGCCAAGGGAAGTTTGGTGCATCTCAAATAATTCCCACGAGGACTTGAACATCCCCACCGATCTCAATCTACATCCTCTAAAGGCTCACCTCGATTCAAGGAAAATTCTAAGTCGGCAAGGAGATGACATCCTTAGATGGGGACACTCCATCACATGCACCTTCAACATCCGAGAAGCTTACCACCTAAGAGCAAGCCAAAACTCCTTACTACGAAAGAGGTTTGGGGCAAAATATGGGAAATGAAATCTTGGCCGAAAATCAATGCCTTCCTATGACTTGTTGCACACAACAACATTCTCACCTAGGACAACCTAAGGAAAAAGGGCTTCATCTTCCGATCCAGGTTCCAGTTATGCGGTTTAGAGGAGGAATACCAAAATCATCTCCTATACTTGTTCACCTACAATTCGAACATATGGGACCACAACGGTTGTCTAATGAGAACCACAAACAAGAATAGGACGAGGCTCTGGTAAACAATATTAGGTTGGCTAAGAGTGGTTTTTCAATCCCCAATCCTCAACAAAATCTGGCAACTACTATCGGGTTTCATTATTTGGAAAATTTGGAAAGAAAGGAACAGACAAACCTTCCAAACAATCATGAGAACTTGGCAAGAAGTCTGGACCACAATCCACTTCAATCTTAATGAAACAATCTCCTTGCATTCCTGGACGGCTCAGGATCTAAATTTCTCCCCAAATGAAAGTATCCTCCTTAGCACCTGGAAGGTCAACCTCCACCCCACTATCTCCATCATTGTCTATTGTAAGCTTAGCCCCACCCACTGGGAAGCTCCACCTACAGGGTGCCACAAGCTAAACTTCGATGGGGCCTCCAGAGGGAATCCAGGAGCAGCAGGCTACAACACTGTCGTTCGTAACAACAAAGGGGAAATCCTCCACATTACTACATGAAATCTTGGGCACAACACCAACAACATTGTATAAGTATGGGGACTCCTCTATGGTCTACAAGCAATCACAAAACATGAGCTTTTATCTATCATAGCCTAAGGTGACTAAAAAATTATCATCAATCTCCTCTCCCATCTCCTTAATGGGGTGAACGCGGAGAAAATCTCTCCAAGCTGGAGACTTATGAATGGACTTCTCATAATCAAATTCACTCTCCAACCACATTGGGTAATTCACCCCTCCCATGTTCGTCGAATGAAAAATCAAGTTGTCGACCTACTAGCAAATATCAGAGTCAAGTTAGAGGAGGGATTTTTTGCATGCTCCCCCACGTCTAATCCCTCCCATCCCACAATTATTGCTTGCAGAAACATAACAATCACCAAATATTGGCCACCGGATGGGGTGCTTCTTGAGATCATCAAGTGACCAAGCCATGAGGAGGCCACCTGGCCAGGCTGTCAGCTACCTGGACCCCAACCAGTCCCATCCCACCCTCTTCATCACCTCGTGGATGTAATCACACTGCTACCACCTTACATTCCTCTGACGCAAGCCTTCACTTGCACAAGTTGGAAGCTCTGGAATGGGGGTGACTTCATGGCGCTACACATGGATTTTCCCTGGTCACTTCCAGCCCTTCTCACAGGCATTCCTCTCACTCCTGTGAAAACTTCTTTTTTCTCTCATGAGCATTCTGCTCACAATTCGCCTCCCCTCTAGTGCATTCTTCATTCGTCTCTCAGACTCGAAAGACCCCCAATGGCTCTTAGCATGCCCCACCTCAGAGGGAAGGCTAAAAGGGGCGTAGCCTGGTATGAGGCTAAGCGCCAAAAACTGCCCACCCCCAACCATCCTTCTGAGGTCGAGCTTCCCCCATGCATACCTCCACCTGATGAGCCCATCCTTGTCCATCCTCATGTGGTCGATTTTCTCCCTGCCATGGATCCAGTTAATGTGGCCGCTCATGTTATTCCTTCTGCAATTTTTCTCTTCACCGTCTTGGCCCCAATCGAGGTGCCTAGCCCTGCTCAACCTCTCCAAGAGACCACCATGGATCTTTCGCCCCTCTCGAACCCATACGGTTGTAGGGCCGAGTGGTTTGACCTCTTTGGAAAGTCATTGGGCTATGCGCCTCCCCCCCAC
>SNQJ01S0025881.1:75566-107042 GCA_010110895.2 Picea sitchensis
ATATATAAATTAATAATAAAGATATCAAATTAATTAATATAATAATGTTTATATTTTAATTAATAAAAATATTAAATTAATTCATATATTTAAAACTTAAAAGTTTAAAAAAAATTATAAAATAAAAATAATTAATTATTATTTTATTTTTTTTAAAACATTGCAAATTATAGGTATAGGAGTTACAATAAAGTAAAAATGTGGCTAGTAATTATCCATCTCCAAATCCAAATTTATGTGGCAGGGACTAAGCTACCATGCAGCCCTTGTTTAATGTAGTTATGAGTGGTATATATAATGTGAATAGGTATAATGATTAAGAATATGTATTTCCTTCTAAAAGATCATAATTTTAAAAATCTTTGAAAAAAAGTGATCTCATACATCCATTAACTTAACTTAACAGTGTTCTTGAATCTTGATTCACATTAATAGAACGAAAGTAAGTTAACGGTAAATGGGAAATGAACGATTTTAATTGGCCGACCTTAATTACATGGTATAAACGATTGTTTTGGTAACTTTACAATTATGGAATTTTATATGACGATGGTTAAGGTCGACTAAGGTTAAAATTCGTTTATAAAATCTTAATACTCTGCAGATATTTATGTTATAATTTGTTCAACATTAAAAATTCGTTGGGATATTTATATTTAGGTTATAAATTTGTTTAATATTAAAATTTTAAAATTCGTTACGATATTTATGTAGCAAATTTGTTTAATATTAAATGTTAAATGTTAGTGTTTAATTAGGATATATATATATTTTTAATCTAAATAAAGATTGCACCTTTTATGTAATTCGTATAGTTATTTATGAGTTGATGTTATTACTAGTTCCTGCCAAAGTACGATTATAGCAATGAGTTTGCTATTGATTTGACATTAATTTGTCTTGTGTTTTAAATTTATGTGTGTAGTGTAATGCTTAATTTAATAAAACAAATATATATTTTTTGATATAATAAAAATATTTGTTTTTCTCATTTCTCATTGGTTGATATAGTCCAAGTCTATTGCCGCCTATATTTGAAATTAATTGCATAATTAATAAACTTGGTTATAAGTATCTAGTACCTTTTATATAAAAAATTAAAAAAAAAATGTAAAAATGCCATGTGTTCTCTCGTTTTTTTTTTGTAAATAAAAAAGAGATCCTTGTATTATAGCATCATGAGTGTACATATGTATATTGTTTGGTAGCGACCTATTCCGCCACATAAGGGAAACCAGAATAGGTGGCTCCAAACGATGGTGTGACCATAGTTGCAGAGTTTCAATTTACAAGAATTGGAGAAGAAACTGAGAGTTTTAGCAGGAGATTCTTTCCCCGTAAGTAGCCTAGGGAAGACTTGTTCCAGAGTTTCCATTTCTATGGTGATTACAAATCTGTAAAAAAAAGTGAAAATAAAATCACAATTCATGCTGAAAATGAGAATAGATAGGGGTGGGCCGCGTCAAGCTTTTGGGGAACCTGGACATCCATAGACTGTGTAGGCCAAGACATGCTTCTGCTTGTAGGTAGGGCACTGAGCTTGAGAGGGTGCGTCTGAGAGTGCTTCAAACAACAGATCTAAACGCTGATGGATGGTTCTCCGGTCATGCTCCTTCTTGTCCTATCGCTGTCGAATGTCAAAGTGAAGCTCCAAGTGCTCTGTTGCGAGATGAAACTTGTGGTTTGAGCCATCAGCAATACCATCATTGCCTTCTTTAACATCGATCTTGCCTTTGTCTTCAACACTATCATTGCCTTTGTCAGCACCGTCCTTGCCTTTGTCAGCACCGTCATTGCCTCCACCCGCACCAACATCACCTATATTTTCCCCATCTTCTGATAATTGCCAACTTGGGGGGATCTCCTTCTCCACAATACAACCCCCTTCCCACCAGCGTGGCTAAAAGTCTCGGGAAGTGGAGGGGCTAAGAGTCTCCTGGGACTTATGCAAATGGACAAGGCTCAGGTCAGGCTGAGAAGGTAGCTCGACTTCCTCCACCTTCGTGCCCAGATGCTGAGGTGATGGAGGTGCTTCCTCCTTAACTTTGTTGGGTAGAGCCGAAGGGAGCTGGGATGGCTGAGGAGAAAGCTCAGTCGAGGATAGGGTTTTGGTTTTGGGAATACATAGAGGAAGCAGAGCTTGAGTCTGGGTAAAGGTGGGTAGGTTTTCCTCTTTTGGAATATGCAGGGAAGATTGAAATTTGTTGGAGGGTCTGCGGGGTTGGATGAAATGAGATATCAAGGCTCTCTCAGAAGCTGTGAGCCGATTATCCCGAGTGCAGGGAATTTTGTTTTTGGTGGAATGCCTTGGCTTGCCCTTGTCTCAAGGCATGGTGGGAATCACAGAGTGAGAGAAATGCTAGTCTGAGGGAGTGTGCAGGTTTCCCAAGAGGTAAGTGAAGATGCCAGGAGGGCCAAGAAGCACAAAGAAGAGATAAAAGTGAGAAAAAATCTGGAGAGAATACGCGCCTTGGTCAGTTTTTCGGCTGATGAGCGCCATTGAAGTCCCTCCCATCACCATTGAAGGCTGACCGGACTGGTATAAGCCTCTAGTACCAGTGGCCTAGCTAGAGTGCTCCTCCATGGGTGTCTGCAGGCGCACTGAATTAATATCTCCTATGGTGTATTCCATGGGGAATTAATATCATTGGGGGTGGCAGCTTGGAGTAATATCTCTCCCTGCCAGCTGTTTTTTCCACCTGTATCCCCTCTCTTGTCACTTGTCACCCCATTCGGATCACCATGTGTTCTCTCATTATTACTATCCATTTATTTCATTATTATTTCATTTCAATAAACTTGGTTATAAGTACATAGTACCTTTTATATAAAAAATTAAGAAAAAAAAATGCCATGTGTTCTCTCATTATTACTATCCATTTATTTTATTATTGTTGCATTTATGCTTTTCTCTTATCATTAATACAAGTGTACTCCTACTAGAATAATACAAAATGATATACACATAATTATGTATGATGACATATGTGTAATCTCTTTTTAATATTAACTTTGAATTTCTTTTTAAATGAAAATAAATTAGTAAAAATATAGTTAAAGATGAAAAAGAAAAAGATATAGACAACTTATATATAAATATTTCCCTTTTAATAATGATTTTGATTTTTTTTTTAATAAAGACAAATAATAATTATAGCAAATTGGCAATGGTTTTACAATTGTTGGGACACTCTAACTAGTTCAATGATCCCATCTAAGTACACCCGATTTCCAAAAAATTAAAAGAAATTAAAATCTTACAATAAGGTAATCAACTTTAATTAAAAAAATAAAAAATGTCTCTATTCTCAATTGTGGTTGAGCATAAGCTAGCTTGGATTGAGGCTCAGATACCAATTGATCCACAATTCTATATGTAAAATTGAAAATGCAACAACATATTAGAGTGACATACAGGAATAAAATGTTGCACAATATAAAAATACACAGAGAATGAAAGATAAAAAGCACTCTAAGTATTAAGTAAATGACCATTGATTGTATGTATTTCAGCAAGAAGACACCCTTTTTATAAAACTGGGAGATTACAGTAACAGACTTGTTGTTTTTATTTATGAGTGAAAATAATTGTTTCACTTTTTATTAATTAACTTCCTCACAAGCTAACATAACTAACATGGTAATTATTTATTAGGAAAAACATTTCTCAACTCCATTGGCTAGGGAAGATTACAATAGTAATTATTGACAATATGTTAATTCTCTCCTATAGGTTGGCGAAGGAAGGTGGAATTCCTAGTGGGCCAATCTATTTGCTGTAATAACTTGATTTCTATAGCCTTAAGGCTTCAATATTATCTATGTAATATTATTTCACTTCAACCTGGTTTCATGCTAAAGTCTTATCTTTCATTCTTAGGTTAAACTAGTATTTACTAGCTTGTCTCTTATTTATTCAACTACACTTTTAATATCTTTATTTGCATCTCTTACTATATTTTTGATGCTGATATATATTATTTTTTCATTTCAACCTGGTTTGATGCTAAGGTCTTCTCTTTAATTCTTTGGTTAAACTAGTATTTACTAGCTTGTCTCTTGTTTATTCAACTACACTTTTAACATATTTATTTGCAGCTCTTACTATATTTTTGTTGTTGATATATATTACTTTTTAGTGTTTCAATTAGGGATAGAAATATTAAATTTCTTGTCCACCTAACATATTATGTGTATACTTGGCTTTCCTTTTGTCTTGGGCAAGTACAAATAACCTGTTGCAGGTACTCATACCTCTCCGCAACCATTGGCTACCACCAATACTCTTTCCCAAGATTTTCCACACTTAATATCTTGACCTATAAGGGCTACACTTCGATCATACCACTTTCCATCGCATTTCCTGCTAGGGTCACTAGGATTCCCCCCTTGAGGTGATTACTTTATCTCTAAAGTGACAAGAATACTTGCGTAAGGTGATAGTGGATAGTTGTTCTCTTAGTTGTCATCATTTTGTGGTTAGTTATATATTTTTCAAACATACAACTTGTGCTATAACAGGATAAAACCCTTGGTGGATCATGGCTTCTTCTCCTTGATTGTCTCGGTCTTCGATCTCTTGAATTCTTTTTCACATAAACCCCATGAAAATATTCTCGCAGTATTATTCAAACCTCATATTGGTGGGAGAATGAATATGGATAGTTGAAATACAATTGAATGGCCTCTCAAGATGATAAACCTCACATATTTCAAAGAAAACAACAACTTTGGTGGATCTCTAATGAACATTGACTACTTTCTTGGCCTTTAGGGAATAAAGGATGGCTCTCTCTCGCTATGAAACTTTTGATTCCAAATTTCTTGACATCACTTGTTGGTTCAAGACCTCCTCTCTATTTGTTTCTATATACAACCTCCTCTCTAGTTTTCCTTCTATCTATAGCCTCCTTTCTAGCTCTGATAGAAATTGGAAGGAGAAAGGGGTGAAATTCTCTACGACTACGAATGTATAAATTCATGCACAAACACAAAAATTAGAACACAAGAGATGCAACTCTAAATATTAATACTTTTATTTCTTTAGAAGGAAGATATAAATACACAAAGGTTTACTAATAATAGAACTTGACAAGACATCTCTTCTTTATCTTTCTACATTTAACTAGATCTAACTAAAACTCTACTAGAATTATAAATCTCCAAAATTAGCCAACGATAGTAATAATATTCTAACATTTTTTTCTTTTTGAGTACACATCAGGGCTTGGGAGAAGGAACCAATTTATATTTTTTCAACAATGGGCATTCTTGTTTCCATTGGAATCTTTAATCATTCCTCTTGGCCAAAACAATAATTTGTCCTTTCATAGACGGTGAGTGCATGGTTTCATGTTGAAGAACATTATCTTGGAGTAGCTTGGGCATGTCTACTTACATTCCAACAATTCAATTCATTTTTCAATAAACCTGTATCTTTGCTCAACTCACTTCAAAAATTCATGATTTTGAAGCCCAAATTCATAAAAGATCTCAATGTGAGTGGGTGTGATTATTATATTTCTTTTAAATATTGTAATACTTAAATTTCTCCTCAAAGTTAGCATTGTTTGATATAAAGGCCATTTCCATGGCCTTAGATTGTGACAATTGATTTTATCCTCAAAGGTTTTCATGGTAAGTGTTAGTGCTATAAGTTTCCCGTACACTGCTATAGGGTCAAGCCTAGCACATCTTCGATTATTGCAATGATTTTATAAATAAGGATGTGTTTTGGGTTTTTAAACAAGGTGGATCAGGTAGATGGAAAGAGAAAGAATAAGAGAAATAGGCTAAATGCAGATCAGTAAAAACACCATTGAGCATGGATTCAAGTAAACACCATGTTGATCGAAGGTAATCAAATTGTATATCAGATAAAAAGTTTATATGTAAATGGGTAGAATAATAGGGAATAAATGAAAAGTAGAACACCTCATCAAACCAAGATTCTCTTTGTCAAATGGATGCAATGTTACGTGAAACAAAACACATGGATAATAGTCAGTCACGACAAATCTTTACCGCTCATGAATCTATCATCCATGAGCAGCGATTGATTCTCAATGTCTGCAATTCATTCAAGTAAGATGAAAAACAGAATGTAAAACAAGGAAGATGGAAAAAAAATGTTTAGACAAGAGAAATCACGATATGATAAAACAAATGTCATCGATTTGCAATGTCAGAAGCGATCACAGAAATACAATGCCCTCAGGCTTACAATAACTCATATTGGATGCTATTTCATCAATATATTCTCAGGCCTTACCCTATTTGGCTTCCCCCCTCCTTTCACACTGTAGAAATGATTGTCTTTATAGCCTTTACAATATACAACTGAAATCCTTGAAGAAGGGATCAAATCTCTTAGAATAGTCTATAATCTAATTTATTTCAAAACTATAGGATCAAGATCCTATAATTATGGGGTCAAATCCTTATCATATCTAGGTCTTCGATAGGTTCACATTCTTGCTAGAGGATGACTAGTCTTTCTAGAAACTTCAATCACGACTGGGCATCGAGCTATCTTCATCTTTGACTAAAACAAAATTCAATTTGAAATTGTCTTCTTTCTCATTGAGGATTCACAGGTTTGCAGCGTGATAAATAGAAAATGGTGATCAAGCGCTACAAACATATTCATACCTTCAAACAAAAAGACAAAACAGAGTATGGGCAAGTACAAATGGCTAATCTCCTTTGATTTGTATTGATTTGATTACTGACTATGTAGCCTTTCTCTGGTTGATACTTTGAACATCGTGTCTTGCTATACATTCTCAGAACCAAAACGAAGAATAATATAGACAAGAAGATATACATCCTCTGTTTTATAGTTATGGAAATATAAACCATATATCTGAATATGATATCTTTACGGTAGACAAAAAATGATCACAAAATGACACAGACACTCTATCACCCTCACATCAAGGTCCACTATAGGATCATTCTAATTCCTGCCCTTGAGTTGGATTGACTCTTTTATTCCTCTTTGGGGAAACCCACGCACATAAAATGGTGTTTCTCCACAGGTCCTTATGAATTGAGCCCATGCTATAAAACATGGAGCATCAATTCCAATCTCCCTCTGACCAAACAATGTGGTCGTATTTCTCGTGATTTCGGAACTTCAGAGTTCACGACTTCCCGACTTCTCCTTCCAATTCTCTCAACTCTTCGCCTTCCAAACCCCGAACTTCCGATGTGCCAAAACCCTTGTCGCGTCCTCTCCCACAACAGTATCGTATTTTGCAATTTCTAGAATCTCGAAAAAAGAATCCCAAATTCTTATCCTCCAAAATGTCGAAATGCTGAGTTCTGACACGCTTCACAAATAGCTAACCCCACACAAATATTTTCACCCCTTTGGGACTTCGTACTTCGTGATTTCGTGAATCTCGCTATAAGGCTTTCGGTCCTCCAACTCACGAGACCCCGAAATGGTCAAGAAAGGTTTGACCTCCGTGTCGACAAGTATGCCACCTGTCCACTCTCCACTGTCTACAATCTTTGACACGGATGCTTCTGCCCCTTCAACTCTAGAATTCTGAAATGAGAGTTCATGAGAGATCTAACAACACCATCTCTCCTGAGATTTACACTTTAGAAAACACTTGTCGTAACTCTCCTTGCTCCTCTGCAAGATCTGACGGCTCTCGAGACTTCGCTAATTCTCCACGGAGAACTTCGACCGTTCGTTTCCTCCTTGAAAACTCCCACAAATTGAATAAGCTATTCCTTCGCTGGAACTTATCTACCTGCAAAGTAACTTTTCAGTGCCTCCCTTTGAACACTTCAAGGTACTAACCCTCCTGAGCTTTCTCCACAACTCGAGTCTTCAAGAAGACCCGTGCACACACTCCTTACGGCAACCCTACAAATACGCTTGAATATTTGAACCTCTTCGATTCTGTGCACTCCTTGCAACAACAATATTTCAACAATTCCCTCAGGTTGTAATCTCTAAGAATCTACTCGGCCTGCGCACACCTTGCATGGCTCCTGTGCTTAACTTTCACTTCTGTGAGAATGAGAACAATGTTATCCCTCTTAAACTTTTAGAGATATAAACTCTGAAACCTTGTCAACTCACTCCTTGCGGACAAACTCCATTGCACTCCTTGCATGAATTTTACTCACTCAGGTTGAGAAACAATTGAAACTCATTCCTTACTCTCTCTCTTAGATTTCAAACATTCAACAAGAAATCATTCATACATAGCGTAATAGCAAATGCATAACAAAAAGAGTAAAATAACTATAAGCATAGCATTCAACATGCATACACAGAAAATATCACAACACCATAAGTCTGAATCAAAGCTTCATGTATTAATTCAGGACTTCTATACATGGGTGTTTTCAAATACAACTCTCTGCTCTCTCTCTCACAATAGTTGAATGTTATTCTTCTCATCTTTTCAACTATACAATGAGGGTGTCTATATCATGTTTCCCTCCTACTCTCTTAAACTGTCAAATCTAAGAATTTAAAGCTACCTACCTATATTAACTAACATAAATGCCTCTACCCACTATAGATGTGAGCAAATCGTTCAAGATCTGTCTACAATCTACAAGTGCCCCTCCACTTAATTATTTCATTTAATATCCACACATTTATTTCAAAACATTCCAAAACACTTTTGACAATGTGTTGAAATTCATTGGCACTTGTCCCAGCTGTCTTCTACCTTCGTGCTTGCTTGCTACTCGCGATGCTCCTGCATTATACTCCCTCACTTGAAATTTTTCATGGACTCCTGTACATGAGATCTCGCATGGTCTGCCCATGCTTCTGGATTTCGGCTTCATTTTCCCAGCTGGCATCTTCAACTGGATGTCCCTTCCACTTCACCAAGTATTCAAAATATTCCTTTCGTCTAGTCCTCTTGCTAACTCTTTTGTCCAGTATGCTTTCCATTTGTGGTTTCTCTGCAACTGGCATCTGTTTAGTCCAGTGAACCTCTGTTTGTTCATTACCTTCTTTTGCTTCTTCAACTTTATAAGGGTACAAATATGAGATGTTGAATATCGGAGAAATTCCGATCCCATCGGGTAATTCGATCTCATAAGCATTTGTCCCAAATTTTCTTAGGATCTTGTATGGTCCAATTTTCTTCATTTTTAGTTTATTATATGTCCCCCTCGGGAACCTTTCCTTTCTCAAGTGTGCAAGGATCAAATCACCAACTTCGAACTGAAGTTCTCTCCTGTGTTGATCTACTCTTCCCTTATACTCTTGGCTCGAGTTTTGCAATCGCTCCCTAACTTGGTTATGAAGCTCCTTCATCGCTTCTGTGAAATCCTCTGCACTAGCACTTCTAGTTGTGTTCTGTTATGAATCCCTCAATTCATAAAATCCTCTTGGCTGCATGCCATAAACAATTTGAAATGGACTCTGCCCCATACTTCTGTTGATTGAATCATTATAAGAAAATTTCTCCTGTGGGAGAATATTGTCCCACTGACTGTGGTGTTATGTCACCAAACTCCTCAACAAGTCTCCCAAACTTCTATTCATGACTTCTGTCTATCCATCCATTTGAGGATGATAAGTTGAACTGAATGACAAGTTTGTTCCCAGCTTTTTCCATAAGGTTCTCCAGAATTATCCCACGAACTTGGTGTCTCGATCCGAAACTATGCTCCTTAGTAAGCCGTGAAGTCGATTGACTTCTTTGAAAAACAGATTCGCAATGTGAGTTGCGTCACTGGTTTTCTAACATGGTATGAAGTGTTCCATCTTAGAAAATATATCCACCACTACAAAGATCGAGTCAAATCTTCTTTGTGTTCTCGGTAGCCCCAATATGAATTCCATGCTTTTACATCCCACGACCTCTCAGGTATGCGTAATGACTGATATAATCCTGCATTCTGCCTCTTTCCTTTTGAATGCTGACAAATTCTACATCTGTCCATGAATATTTTGACATCTGCTCTCATTCGTGGCCAAAAATATGACTCATTTAACTTTGAGAATGTCTTGTCATGACCAAAATGCCCGACCAATCCTCCACTGTGTTTCTCTTTCAACAAATTCTCCCTCATGGAGCATTTTGGAATACGAAGTTGATTACCCTTAAACAGTAATCCTTCCTGGATCATGTATTATGTCCATTGACTTCTGTCCCTGAGAATTGGATTCTCAGCTGCTTCATACGCCTCCTTAAAATCTAGATCATCCTTGTACATATCCATGAGGTTATCAAAACCCAAAGTTTTGACTCTGAACTCCTGCAATAGAAAACACTTCCTGCTCAAAGCATCAACAACTTTGTTAGCAGTTCCAAAAATATGCTTAATTACAAAAGTAAATATTTTCATGTATTCAACCCATTTAACATGTCTTTGATTCAACTTCTCCTGTTGAGTCACAAATTGCAAAGCATGATTGTCACTGTATAAGACAAACTCCTTAGGAATCAAATAGTGTCTCCATTTCTTTAATGCCTGAATAATAACATAGAACTCTTTGTCATACGTGGAGTATTTTATTTTGGCTTCGTTTAGCTTCTCGTTGAAGTATGCTATCGGTCTGTCTTCTTGGCTCAAGATTGCCCCTATTGTAAATCCACTTGCATCACATTTTACTTGAAATGTCTTTTTGAAATCTGACAACACCAAAATTGGTTGTTCCGTGATTTTCCTTTTCAACAAATTGAATATTTTCTCAGCTTCTTTTGTCCAGTTAAAAGACTTGTGTCTCTTCTTCACTGTGTCCATCATCGGTGCACTAATCCCACTAAAATTCCTAATGAATTTTTTGTAGAAACTATCCAATCCATGAAAACTTCAAACTTCAAAGATACTCTTTGGCAATGGCCAATTCTTAATCACCTCCACTTTATCTGGATCCATCCTCAACTTGTCTGCAGAAATAACAAACCCTAAATAAATGAGGTTTGTCTTCATGAATGAGGATTTCTTCATGTTTATCAACAACTTCTCTTGCTGTAACCTCTACATCATTGTAGCCAAATGTTTCAGATGCTCTGCCTCTATTTCACTGAAAATCAGTATGTCATCAAGATACACAATGACAAATTTTTCGATGAAATCCTTCAGGACTTCATTCATCAATCTCATGAAATTATTTGGTGCGTTTGTTAAGCCAAACAGCATAAGAAGCCATTCATACAACCCTTCATTGGTATTGAATGCTATCTTCCATTCGTCTCCTTCTCTCATACGAATTTGGTGATATGCGCATTTCAAATCAATCTTCGAAAAAAAATTCGCCCCACTCAAGAAATCCATCAAATTATCCATTCTTGGCAGTGGAAATCTATACCTGATGGTAATTTTGTTAATTTATCTTGAGTCTATACACATTCTCTAGCCTCCATCTTTCTTTGGACCGAGTACTGTTAGAACAACACATGGACTCAAGCTTTCTCTAACCAACCCTTTGTCCATTAAATCCTGGACTTGTCTTTTGACCTCTTCATTCTACTATGACATCAATCTGTACACTGCCTTGTTTGGTAAAATAGCTCTAGGTATAAGATTAATGTGATGACTTATACTTCGGATCAGTGGTAACAAACGAGGTAGTTTGTCCACTACTATATCAGCAAATTCCTCCAGTAACTTCTAGATTTCCTCTGGTAAATCATCCACTCTTGTGCTGGTCAAAACAATTCTAGGTTTCCTGACCATGATGAATTATGGATCTTCCTTCTTCTTAACCTCCTTAATAAGTTCCTTCCTACTCATGAGAAGTACAATGTTGCTTACTTCAGGTTTCACCTCTTTGTCCTTAATCGACAACAACATGTGAGTTCTCCCATTCTTTTCTAGGGTGTATGTATTCTTCCTCCCATCATGAACCACATTCCTGTCATATTGCCACAGTCTTTCTAGCAATAGATAAAAAACATCCATGGGAATGACATCACACAATATCTTATCGTTATATCCTCCTATTTTAAATTCAACTAAACATTGTTTAGTGACATTTACCTGATGTCCTTTTTGTAGCCATGAAACTCTGTATGGACTTGGATGTTCAATAGTCTGCAGCTCCAGCTTTTCTACCATCTCTATAGAAACAAGATTATCTGTGCTACCACTGTCCACGATGACCTTTCATACCCTATCCTTGGTTTTTCAAGAAGTCCGAAAAAGACTGTTCGTTTTCACTGGATTCTCCGCCTCCTTTTCTGGCGTCAAGAGAACTTTTCTCATCACCAGTGATATTTCGCCTTCATCATCCTCTGCCTCAACATTCCACCTATGGGCTTCGGAAATATGAGTCTCACCACCTTATTTCTTCTTATCTAGACATTCATAAGACTTATGTCCATTCTTTCCACACGTGAAGCATTTTACTATTCCACCTCTACCTCTTCCTCTTCCTCTAACGCGAGGATAAGTGTTGTTATCAGCATAATGTTCTCTCTGTGAGCTTCCACCTCTCTCAGTTTGAGGTTGAGGTTTCTTCCATTCCTCCTTAGGCTTTTGATTCCTATCTTGGACAACTATTTTGCCTTTGGGTTGACATCTGCCTCGACCTCTTTGACTTTGCTTTCAGCTCAACTTCTCTTCATCCTTCAGAGCCATCTGATAATCATCTTCTACGATATGAATGATCATCATGCTCATCTCATCCTGAATGTCATATCTTAGACCATTCATATACCTAACAACCTTTTCATCATCACTTTCGTGATTACCTGCTCTAATGTTTAGCTTGTAGAACTCTTTAGTGTACTCCTTCACTGACATCAACTTCTATCTCAAATTCTGCATTCTTCGAAACAAAGTGATTTGATAATCCTTGGGGATGAATTTTGCCTTCATCTTCATGATCATTCTATCCCAACTCTTGATTTTTTGCTTTCCTTTGCAGCGTCTATCATCTTGTAGTTCATCCCACCACAATGATGCATGTCCTTTATTTCTGTGACAACATGTTTGACTTTTTTGTCTTCCTCGACATATTCATAGTCAAAATACATGTCCAGAGCCCTAATCCAGTCTAGAATCTCTTCAACATCCAGGTTTCCCTCATATACTAGAATGTCCATTTTTTCTCTAGCACCCCTCCTTGCAACAACCCTGAGTAGGCGTTAATTTGTTGCATCCTCTGCTACAACTTCTTCTCCTTCATGTCCAACTTCATTTTCACTTTCAGATTCACTGACATCTCCAACACCGGCTGTGTGCCTCTGTTTTATTTCCAATTCCACAAGTCTGGCGCATATGTTACACATCTCTCTTTCCATGGCTGGATTTGGCACCTGCCAACCCCTTTCTCTTGGCATTTCCCTCTCCTCTGGCGGATCGGGTGTTTTCCTGTCTCTTCTTCTTAGCGGCATGGCTATAAAATTTCTCCTTTCCCTGCTACAAAAAGAAAACAAAATTCTCCTAGGATCTGATACCAGAAATGATGTAGACACTCTATCACCCTCACGTCAAGGTCTGCTACAGTATCATTCTAATTCCTATCCTTGAGTTAGATTGACTCTTCGATTCCTCTTAGGGGAATCCCACACACATAAAATGGTGCTTCTCCAAAGTTCCTTATGAATTGAGCCCACGCGATCAAACATGGAGCATCAATTCCAATCTCCCTTTGACTAAACAATGTGGACGTATTTCTCACGATTTCAGAACTTTGGAGTTCGCGACTTCGCGACTTCTCCTTCCAAGTCTCTCAACTCTTTTCCTTCCAAAACCTGAACTTTCGATGTGCCGAAACGCTTGTCGCATCCTCTCCCATGATAGTATCCCATTTCGTAATTTCTGGAATCTCGGAAATGAAATCCCGAGTTCTTATCCTTCAAAATGCCAAAATGTCGAGTTCCGACACGCTTCACCAATAAATTATCCCACACAAATCTTTTTGCTCCTTTGGGACTTCGCACTTCACGACTTTGCGAATATCGCTACAAGGCTTTCGGTCCTCCAGCTCACGAGACCCCGAAATGGTCAACAAAGGTTTGACCTCTGTGTTGACAAGTACGCCACCTGTCCACTCTCCACTGTCTACAATCTTTGACACAGATTCTTCTGCCCCTTCAACTCTTGAATTCTGAAATGAGAGTTCAAGAGAGATCTAACGGCCCCATATCTCCTGATATTTACACTTTAGAAAACACTCACCATAACTCTCCTTTCTCCTCTACAAGATTTGACGGCTCTCGGGACTTCGCGAATTCTCCATGGAGAATTCCGACCATCAGTTTCCTCCTTAACAACTCCCACAAATTGAATAAGCTATTCCTTCAGTGGAACTCATCTACCTGCAAAGTAACTTTGTAGCGCCTCCCTTTGAATGCTTCAAGGTACTAACCCTCTTGAGCTTTCTCCACAACTTGAGTCTTCAAGAAGACTCCTGCATGCACTCCTTGCGGAAACACTACAAATACACTTTAATATTTGACCTCTTCAACTCTGTGCACTCCTTGCAACAACAATCTTTCAACAATTACCTCGGGTTTTAAGCTATGAGACTCTACTCGTCCTGCGCACACCTTGCATGGCTCCTGTGCTTAACTTGCACTTCCGCGAGAATGAGAACAATGTTATCCCTCCTGAACTTGCAGAGATAAAGTCTTTGAACCCTTGTCAATGCACTCCTTGTAGGAGTTTTACTCACTCAGGTTGAGAAACAATTGAAACTCATTCCTTACTCTCTCTCTCAGATTTCAAACATTCAAAAAGAAATCATTCATACATAGCGTAACAACAAATGCATAATAGAAAGAGTAAAATAACTATAAGCATAGCATTCAACATGCATACACAAAGAACATCACAACACCATAAGTCTGAATCAAAGCTTCATGTATTAATTTAGGACTTCTGTACATGGGTGTTTTCAAATACAACTCTTTTCTCTCTCTCTCTCGCAATAGCTGAATGTTATTCTTCTCATATTTTCAGCTATACAATGAGGTTGTCTATATCCCGTTTCCCTCCTACTCTCTTAAACTGTCAAATCTAATAATTTAAAGCTACCTACCTATATTAACTAGTATAAATGCATCTACCTACTACAGATCTAAGCAAATCGCTCAAGATCTATTTACAATCTACAAGTGCCCCTCCACTTAATTATTTCATTTAATATCCACGCATTTATTTCAAAACATTCCAAAACACTTTTGACAACGTGTTGAAATGCGTTGGCGCTTGTCCCAACTGTCTTCCACCTCCGTGCTTGCTTGCTACTTGCGATTCTCCTGCATCACAAAATTGAGGTGTACCCTTGTATATCAATCATCTTCCGTGGATGAAGATGATGATGTTGTCTTCTTAGTTACCTATCATTTTATAGCTCATATTCCCCAATAAAAATATGTATATGTAGGTTCCTCAACAAAATTTAGCCTTGGGTCTTCATCTTCTGAAATTCAGAGATCTATAATGAGTTTCCATGCATGTGCTTCTTTAAATCAATGAATCTTCTCATTTTCTGAACACTGCAATGGATTCTCTATCCAAATGAAAGACTACCAAACTTGGCCAAGTGCATTGTTGTGTATTCTCTATCCCTTATGCCTGCCATAACCCTGGAAGCAAGGTGTACCTTTCTGCAACAACAGTCATAACATTCTCCTTAACAAGTTTCTCCAAAATATGTGAATACTCTATACATTAGGATCTGAGTCTATTGAGAGTTTTGGGAGAGAATCAAAATAATGATATCTTCTCTTACCACATTTGTAATGTTATAGAGGGTATTGTATGCATAGTATCGGACCCTATTGTCATTGTCTGAGATCCATCTCACTTTCCTGGAACTAGTCAATCTCAAAGCAACGATACCTGGATGAAATGGAATAATGGTCGTATATCCCAATCCGTGTTTTTAAGCAATGCTTGGACTGTGCGTTCCAACTCCGATCTCTTGTTCAAGAAATAAAAACAATTTAATTTCATAATAATTAACCTTCCTGAGACACGATGGCACACTTGTTTTATGATGGGAGCTATTTAGAACCCAATGCAATATCTTATGGACACCTCAGATGTCACCCTTTACACATGGCATCGTAGTTTTAACTTGAATTTGCAGGTTTGGGTCTATTCGATTGTTGCCTCCATTTGACATCTTTGCAATAAACACTCCACAAAACTCAAATTCAAGCTCAAACATTTAGCTTCTTCTCATGGCATCTTGGCATATGTTGTTGACTTGGAATACAATGTGGCTTTGATATGTTCAGTGGACTTGTTGTAAGGTAGGGCTCGATGACCAAACCCAAACATTTACTCCTTGTGACTCACGCAAACTATGAATACTCATGTTGAATTTATACATGGATTATTTGGAAGGTAGATCAGTGCTTGGAAATGATGCCTCTGGAAACCTAGAAACAAATTGATTGACAAATGAATGTTGTAGCTAGACAGGACAACAAAGTGACACACATTATGTTGTAAATGCTTCATCCAGTTGAATTGGGCATCTTCTCTTCAAATGGTCTAGCAATTCAAGCAGTGATTTGTTGTAGCCTCTTGTAGGTTTTGACTATGATGTGTTGGTGCTTTATCATGACTATTGTGTTGTGTGGCTGGTAGTAGTAGGTACTAACCTGTGTTGTATTTGATGGCAGGTGCTGGAGATTGGCTCCCAACCAATAACTTTTCTAGAATAATCATTAAGTACCCTTCCTATACCTCCCTCCAACAAGGTAAGTTAAAATCTCAACACTATTTCTGGCATATGCAATACCAGTGGTTAGGAAGAACATTTTTGGTGCTATGGGAATAACCCAATTCCCGCAACAATGAAAAATTAAAAAAATTAGTATATGGATACTAACATTGGCTCCTTTTGGGCGATTATGCTCTCCTTGTGAGGAATCAAGAACAAGTATACCACTGTGCCTTTCGTCTATGCATCTGTGCAATGCATCCTGCAAACTTTTGTCTCTGCAAACGTTCGCATTCTTCTATGTTGTGCCTAGTCCATTAGGTTATAGAGTCTGACAATATCATTTCAAATGAAGACCAAACTTCTGCAACTTATTCAAACTCTAACAAAATGTTGAAACCAAACTTCTTGTTGCAACCCTGATTACACTATGAAAACTGTAAAAACAAATGCTCAAGAAGAGATCTTACTGCATGCCCTACTTCTATCCAATTACACCGTCACTTGATCAGGTGAAATCATGTTTCCAATGAAGCCATGATAACATCTAGTTGACTGTAAAAAATCCTTGCATGCAGAATAAGATCAAAGAAAAATTCATTGTGTGTAACACAATTTTAACTTGTAACAGATATTTACAACCACCATCTCCTGAGAAGAATGAATGCATATAAATAGCTCTCGGATCATAGAAAAAGGAAGTAGATTGATAACCAAACATGGTTACCTTTTCTTGTTGCTTGATGTTTACTTCAACTTCTGATGTATGCCTGGCATAATCTGGTTCCGATTGTTTATGACTAATGGGCATAATGCTTTCATAAATATGTTGATTAGCTTCTATCACCATAAATATATAAGGTTGTTGATAACCTTCATCACTACTATTATGTTTATCATATTTATCCACAACAATATGCTAATGAAGTACTTGTTCTTTATACTCATCATAGACATGAGCTTTTCCATTCAAATCTAAAACTGCAGGGGCATCAAGAACAATATCAAGTGCATCTACATCTATGCAATCATCTTTCCTATCATCAATGGTATCTTGAAGGTCTCCCTTAAAAAAATAATTTTCATCCTTACCATCAGGAGAAAAATCTGCTTTCTACTGAATATGCTTCTCAAATACATCACAACAATTTTCAAAAAGACTTTCAACTGAAAATTTTCCTTGATAAAATATATTGAAAGCATCATGAAAACTTGCCAATGAGTTAATACTTGAATCTGGAAGAGATCTGCACCAGTCAAGGGCCGCTCCCTTCAATGAGTATCTGAAAAGCTTTATCTTGACATCTTCATGCACAATCTTACGTTCATGAATAAACTCGTGAAAATCTAGCAGATGCTTAGCTGGAACCTCCCAATCTTCGTCTTTAAATGTGGGAAGGGTAGCTTCCCATTCATCTCTACTAAGAATTGGGTTTGGAAAACCAATGACATCTAAAAAATCACAAAAACTAAACCTTTGATCCAAAATGGCTTCCATGCTTGGATCGAGTGAAGTCGCATATTAATCATTAGACAATGGAGTCACCATGGTGAAATATCTATAGTCATGTATCCGCCCTCTTCCTATTCTCCATCAATAAGCAAATATGATCGTTGTCATGCTCCCAATGAAGATATCTTCATGATTTATCCTCGGCAATGATGCCAAAAGATGTTAGTGCTAGAAGTTGCCCCTAGACTGCTATAGGGTCAAGCCTAGCACATCTTCGATTATTACAATGATTTTATAAATAAGGATGTGTTTTGGGTTTTGAAAGAACGTGGATCAGGTAGATGGAAAGAGAAAGAATAAGAGAAATAGGCTAAATGTAGATCAGTAAAAACATCGTTGGGCATGGAGTCAAGTAAACACCCTGTTGATCGAAGGCAATCAAATTGTATATCAGATAAAATGTTTATATGTAAATGGGTATAAGAATATGGAATAAACAAAAAGTAGAACACCTCATCAAACCAATATTCTCTTTGTCAAATGGATGCAACGGTACTTGAAACAAAACACACAGATAATAGGCAGTCACGGAAAAATATTTACCGCTCAGGAATCTATCATCCATGAGCAACCATTGATTCTCAATGTCTGCAATTCATCCAAGTAAGACGAAAATTAGAATGTAAAACAAGGAAGATGGAAAAATATTTTTTAGACAAGAGAAATCACGATATGATAAAAAAAAATGCCATAGATCCCCAATGTCAGAAGTGATCAAAGAAAGACAATACCCTCAATCTTACAATAACTCAGACTGGATGCTATTTCATCGATATCTTCTCAGGCCTTACCCCCTTGGGATTTCCCCTGCCTTTCACACTGTAGAAATGATTGGCTTTATAACCTTTACAATATACAACTGAAATCCTCGAAGAAGCAATCGAATCTCTGAGAATAGTCTATAATCTAATTTACTACAAAACTATAGGATCAAGATCCTATAATTATCGGGTCAAATCCTTATTTTTGCATAATGAAAACAAATTGCTTGGATGCAGTCTTATTCAACCATTCTACTCTATTTTCCTGCTGAAATCATGTTGATCATGTGTAGACGAATTTCCAATGCAACCATAAAATGATTTCACTTGCAAGAGGGTATTCTTCCTTGCAGGTAAATCAGAAAATGTAGAAAAACTGATATTTTTGCAGTAAGAAATGAATGGGCAGCCCATACTTACAGCTACAATTTATTTTTTTCCACACGTTGAAAAATTATCATTTTTTCTACATTTTCTTATTCACCTACAAGGAACAAGACCTTCTTGGAAGTGAAATCATTTCATGGTTGCATTGGAAATTTGCCTACACATGATCAACATGATTTCAACAGGAAAGTAGAGTAGAATGGTTGAATAAGCTTGCATCTAATCAATTTGTTTTCAGTATGAAAGAATAAAATGTTAGTGCTAAAAGTTGCCCCTAGACTGCTATAGGGTCAAGCCTAGCACATCTTCAATTATTGCAATGATTTTATAAATAAGGATTTGTTTTGGGTTTTGAAAGAAGGTGGATCAGGTAGCTGGAAAGAGAAAGAATAAGAGAAACAGGCTAAATGCAGATCAGTAAAAACACCATTGGGAATGGAGTCAAGTAAACACCCTGTTGATCGAAGGCAATCAAATTGTATATTAGATAAAAAGTTTATATGTAAATGGGTAGAAGAATAGGGAATAAATGAAAAGTAGAACACCTCATCAAACCAAGATTCTCTTTGTCAAATGGATGCAATGGTACTTGAAACAAAACACATGGATAATAGGCAGCCATGGAAAAATATTTACCGCTCGGGAATCTATCATCCATGAGAAACCATTGACTCTCTATGTCTGCAACTCATTCAAGTAAGACGAAAAACAGAATGTAAAACAAGGAAGATGGAAAAACAGTGTTTAGACAAGAGAAATCATGATCTGATAAAAAAAATGTCATAGATCTCCAATGTCGGAAGCGATCACATAAATACAATACCCTCGAGCTTACAATAACTCAGTCTGGATGCTATTTTATCATTATCTTCTTAGGCCTTACCCTCTCGGGCTTCCTCTCGCCTTTCACACTGTAGAAATGATTGGCTTTATAGCCTTTACAATATACAACTGAAATCCTCGAAGAAGATATCGAATCTCTAAGAATAGTCTATAATCTAATTTATTACAAAACTATAGGATCAAGATCCTATAATTATGTGGAATAAATCCTTATTCTTGCATACTGAAAACAAATTGCTTGGATGTAGTCTTATTCAACCATTCTACTCTATTTTCCTGCTGAAATCATGTTGATCATGTGTTGGCAAATTTCCAATGCAACCATGAAATGATTTCACTTCCAAGAGGGTCTTCTTCCTTGCAGGTAAATCAGAAAATGTAGAAAAACTGATATTTTTGCAGTAAGAAATGAATGGGCAGCCCATACTTACAGTTGCAATTTATTTTTTTCCACATGTTGCAAAATTATAAGTTTTCTATATTTTCTTATTTACCTGCAAGGAAGAAGACCCTCTTGGAAGTGAAATCATTTCATGGTTGCAATGGAAATTCATCTACACATGATCAACATGATTTCAGCAGGAAAGTAGAGCAGAATGGTTAAATAAGCTTGCATCCAAGAAATTTGTTTTCAGTATGCAAGAATAAGATGTTAGTGCTAAAAGTTGCCCCTAGACTACTATAGGGTCAAGCCTAGCACAAAATCAATTATTGCAACGATTTTATAAATAAGGATGTGTTTGGGTTTTGAAAGAAGGTGGATCATGTAGATCGAAAGAGAAAGAATAAGAGAAACAAGCTAAATGCATATCAATAAAAACACCATTGGGCATGGAGTCAAGTAAATACCATGTTGATCGAAGGCAATCAAATTTTATATCAGATAAAACATTTATATGTAAATGGGTAGAAGAATAGGGAATAAACAAAAGGTAGAACACCTCATCAAACCAAGATTCTCTTTGTCAAATGGATGCAATGATACTTCAAACAAAACACACGGATAGTAGGCAGTCACGGAAAAATCTTTACCGCTCGGGAATCTATCATCCATGAGAAGCCATTGATTCTCAATGTCTACAATTCTTTCAAGTAAGACGAAAAATAGAATGTAAAACAAGGAAGATGGAAAAACAGTGTTTAAACAAGACAAATCATGATCTAATAAAACAAATTTCATAGATCTTGAATGTCAGAAGTGATCACAGAAATACAATGCCCTCAGGCTTACAATAACTCAGACTGGATGTTATTTCATCAATATCTTCTCAGGCCTTACCCTCTCGGGCTTCCCTCCGCCTTTCACACTGTAGAAATGATTGGCTTTATAGCGTTTACAATATACAACTGAAATCCTTGAAGAAGGGATCAAATATCTAAGAATAGTCTATAATCTAACTTATTACAAAGCTATAGGGTCAAGATCCTATAATTATGGGGTCAAATCCTTATCATAGCTAGGTCTTCGACAGGTTCACATCCTTGTTGGAGGATGACTAATCTTTCTGGAAACATCAATCAGAGTTGGGCATTGAGCTATCTTCATATTTGACTAAAACATAATTCACTTTGAAATTGTCTTCTTTCTCATTGAGGATTCACAGGTTTGCAGCATGATAAATAGAAAATGGTCATCAAGCGTTAAAAAACATATTCATACCTTCAAAAAAAAATCCAAAACAGAGTGTGGGCAAGTGCAAATGGTTGATCTCCTCTGATTTGTACTGATTTGATTACTGACTATGTATCCTTTCTCTAGTCGATACTTTGATCATCGTGTCTTGCTATACTTTCTAAGAACCAAAACTAAGAATAATATAGGCAAGAAGATATGCATCCTTTGTTTTATAGTTATGGAAATATAAAACATATATTTGAATATGACATCTTTAGTGTAGACAAAAAATGATGACAAAATTGAAGTGTACCCCTATATATCAGTCATCTTCCTTGGATGAAGATGATGATGTTGTCTCCTTACTTACCTATCATTTTATAGCTCGTATTACCCAATGAAAATCTGTATATGTAGGTTCATCAAATTTTTTTATCCTTGGGTTTTCATCTTCTGAAATTCAGAGATCTATAATGTGTTTCCATGCATGTTCTGCTGTAAATCATTGAATCTTCTCATTTTCTGAACACTGCAGTGGATCCTCTATCCAAAGGAAAGACTGCCAAACTTTGCTAAGTGAATTTTTGCATCTGCCAAACTTGATCAAGTTAAATCATGTTTCCAATGAAACCATGGTAACATCCAGTTGACTGTAAAAGATCCTTGCATGCAGAATAAGATCAAAGAAAACTTCATTGTGTGTAACACAATTTCAACTTGTAACACATATTTACAACCACCATATTCTTTGATTTGAAACTTTGCAAGGATGGAAACTTCTGAGAAGAATGACTCCATATAAACAACTATCAGATCATAGAAAACAAAAGTAGATTAATAAGAAAACATGGTTACCTTTTCTTGATGCTCGATGTTTACTTCAAATTATGATGTATTCCTGCCATAATTTGGTTTCGACTGTTCATGACTAATGGGCATAATGTTTTCATCAATCTGTTGATTAGATTTTGTCACCATAAATATAGAAGGTTGTTGATAACCTTCATCACTACTCTTATGTTTATCAGATTTACCAACAACAATATGATGAGGAAGTACTTGTTCTTTATACTCATCATAAACATGAGCTTTTCCATTCAAATCTAAAACTACAGGGGCATCACGAACAAGATCAAGTGCATCTACATCTATGAAATCACATTTCCTATCATCAATGGTATCTTGAAGGTATTCCTTAAAAAAATATTTTTCATCCTTACCATCAGGCGAAAAATCTACTTTCTACTGAATATGCTTCTCAAATATATTACAACAATTTTCAAAAAGACTTTCAACTGAAAAGTTTTCTCTATAAAATATATTAAAACCATCATGAAAAGTTTCCAATGAGTTAATACTTGAAGCTAGAAGAGATCTGCACCAGTCAAGGGTTGCTCCCTTCAATGAGTATCTAAAAATCTTGATCTTGACATCTTCATGCACAATTTGATGTTCATGAATAAACTCATGAAAATCTAGCAGATGCTCAACCTAAAACCTCCCAATATTCGTCTTTAAATGTGGGAAGAGTATCTTCCCATTCATATCTGCTAAGAATTAGGTTTGGAAAACCAATGACATCTGAAAAATCACAAAAATAAAACATTTGAGCCAAAATGGCTTCCATGCTTGGATCCAATGGAGTCTACTATTAATCTTTAGACGGTGGAGTCGCCATGGTGAAAGATTTGCAGTCATGTATCTTCCCTCTTCTTTCTCACCATCAAGAAGTGGATTTGATTGTTATCGTTCTCCCAGGGAAGATATCTTCGTCCTTTGTCCCCGACAATGGCGCCAAAAGATGTTAGTTCTAGAAGTTGCCCCTAGACTGTTATAGGGTCAAGCCTAGCACATCTTTGATTATTGCAATGATTTTATAAATAAGGATGTGTTTTGGGTTTTGAAACAAGGTGGATCAGGTAGATGGAAAGAGAAAGAATAAGAGAAACAAGATAAATGCATATCAGTAAAAGCACCATTGGGCATGGAGTCATGTAAACACCCCATTGATCGAAGGCAGTCAAATTGTATATCAGATAAAACATTTATATGTAAATAGGTAGAAGAATAGGGAATACATGAAAAGTAGAACACCTCATCAAAAAAATATTCTCTTTGTCAAATGGATGCAATGGTACTTGAAACAAAACACACAGATAACAGGCAGTCACATCAAAATCTTTACCGCTCAGGAATCTATCATCCATGAGTAGCCATTGATTCTCAATTCTGCAATTCATTCAAGTAAGACAAAAAACCGAATGTAAAAGAATGAAGATGGAAAAATAGTGTTTAGACAAGAGAAATCACGATCTGATAAAACAAATGTCATAGATCTCCAATGTCAGAAGATATCATAGAAATACAATGCCCTCAGGCTTACAATAAATCAGACTGGATGTTATTTCATCAATATCTTCTCAAGCCTTACCCTCTCAGGCTTCACCCCACCTTTCACACTATAGAAATAATTGGATTTATATCCTTTACAATATACAACTGAAATATTTGAAGAAGGGATCGAATCTCTAAGAATAGTCTATAATATAATTTATTGCAAAACTATATGATCAAGATCCTATAATTATGGGGTCAAATCCTTATCATAGATGGGTCTTCGACAGGTTCACATCCTTGCTGAAGGATGACTAATATTTATGGAAAATTCAGTCACAGTGGGGCATCAAGCTATATTCATCTTTGACTAAAACAAAATTCAATTTGAAATTGTCGTCTTTTTCATCGAGGATTCACATGTTTGCAGCGCAATAAATAGAAAATGGTCGTCAAGCACTACAAACATCTTCATACCTTCAAACAAAAAACCAAAATAGAGTATGGGAAAGTACAAATGGATGAACTCCTTTGATTTGTACTGATTTGATTACTGACTATGTAGCCTTTCTCTAGTCGATACTTTGATCATCGTGTCTTTCTATACTTGCTCAGAACCAAAACTGAGAATAATATAGGTAAGAAGATATACATCCTCTGTTTTATAGTTATGGAAATATAAACCATATATCTGAATATGACATCTTTACTGTAGACAAAAAATGATCACAAAATTGAAGTGTACCCTTGTATATTAGTCATCTTCCTTGGATGAATATGATGATGTTGTCTCCTTAGTTACTTGTCATTTTATAGCTCGTATTCCCCAATGAAAATATGTATATGCAATTTCATCAACTAAATTTATCCTTGGGTCTTCATCTTCTGAAAGTCAGAGATCTATAATGGGTTTCCATGCATGTGCTTCTCTAAATGAATGAATCTTCTCATTTTCTGAAGACTGCAATGGATCCTCTATCCAAAGGAAAGACTGCCAAACTTGGCTAAGTGCATTGTTGTGTCTTTGCACTCCCTTATGCCTGCCATAACCCTGGAAGCAAGGTGTACCTCTCTGCAACAATAGTCATAACATTCTCCTTAACAAGTCATTCGAAATTATATGCAATACTCTGTACATTAGGATCTGAGTATGGTCTGGAAATTCGAACAATAGTGCTTTATCATGACTATTGTGTTGTGTGGCTAGTAGTAGTAGGTACTAACCTGTGTTGTATTTAATGGCAGGTGCTGGAGATTGGCTACCAGACAATAACTTTGCTAGACTAATCATTAAGTACCCTTCCTATACCTCCCTCCAACAATGTAAGTTAAAATCTCAACACTATTTCTGGCATATGCAATACCAGTGCTCAGGAACAACACTTCTCAGTGCTATAGGAATAACCCCATTCCCACAACAAGGAAAAATTGAAAATTTAGTATCTGGATACTAACAATAAGAAACAATATATATTAAACACTCATCCAATTAATCAAAACCCTAAAGAATATAATAAATTTTGAGGACATTTAAGGTTCCAAGGTTTTTCATAGATGAACTCCATTTTTCACCCTCTTTGCATCCCTCGTTTTGAAGGACACATAAATCTAGGGTAGAAAATATAGGCTTTATCTATTTCAAGACATAGAGGTTTTGTTTGTAGGATCTCAAAGCTTCTTTAGCTACTTCAAAAGACAACGTTAGGTTATTTATCACAGACATATATTTGTCTTGGGGAAAGTCTCTCCCTTGTGAAAAATCCTTATTCAGAACAAAGAAGGACATATGTCAAATCAAACGACATTATCAACTATAATTATATAAAATACACATTCCATTAATGATAATTAGTCTTATATAAAGCAAAAATTCCATGATATCATATATCTTGATGAAAGAAAAAAAATGGATTGCACCTGGGTGAATGACAAGTAATGTGAAATTGATCTAGGTGGATATCGGTGGTCACCCACATATTCCACTAGCTCAAAACACAATTTTCCACCTTCACAATTTTTCTAATTTTTTTTTGGGTCTTGAACTTTCAGGATCGTTTTGAGCCCCTAAATGATGATATTTGGACATTCGTGCGGCCAAAAATTATCAGTGGCATACTAGCCCTAGACAAAAGTTGTAATCCTCAGATATTTCTTTCCAACGATCTATTGTGCACCCGAAATAAAGATTGTATGCAAAAGAAATTCCCCCAGGAAGTTGATGTATCAACTAATTACATCAGGGCCCACAAAACGTTTGTTGTTATATCTTCTAAGGTTGGAGTTTTTTATGTTTAGAATTTTCCCATTAGTGCTTTATGTTAAAAGGCCTTTTTGGCCTCATTGTAATCATCTTCTTATGAATGCACGTATCCATACCATTTCTTCTTAGAGATAAGTTGTCACCATTCTAGTGATTTAATTTCACTCTGTATTTTTATAGTATCTACATATTTCAATCTTTAATAGAGATTGAGAATTTTTATATTTCTATGTTTTTTTCATATTTCTATGTTTAATTTTTTCCCTCATAAATATAGATCAATAGTATTAGAATATTCTATTATTTATTTGTTTCTCTGTACATGTCCCCAACGAGGTCAAGGGATAAGGAGTTTGGACTCCATTTACTTGAGCCTATGAAATACCGTCGTCTCAGACCCGAATAACCTCCCATGGTGAAAGAAAAGAGAGATGAGGGAGAAGGAGATCATATTCAATTGATACTCTAGGAATCCCTCACACAACAGAGGGACGAGATGATGGATATTTTTTTCCAAATCCTTTGACAATTGACGACAACAATAAACACATCTTTGTCAAATGACCACTTTGGAAGCATTGCCTTGTTCAAGGTAAAAGTTTATTTTGATAGTCAGGTATTTGAAGGTCATATAGATGTGGATGCTTTCAAAAAGTGATTGAATCTTATAGAAGGTTATTTCTCTGTGCACAATTTTTCCAATATGAAAAAGATCACATTTTTTCTCCTTAAGTTTGTTCCCCATGTTAAAAATTGGTGGGAGACTTATTATGAGTAAAATTCCATAGAGGAGTTTGGAATTTTTGAGGTTGAACGCACTTGGGACCCTTTTATGGATATCATTAAGGAATAATATTACCTAGTTGGAAACTATGACAAGCTATACATGAGATGGACCACACATCATCAGGAGAGGGACCAAACAATGTTGAAGTTCACAAATACATTCCATATTTTTTTCACCAAGATGGGTATCAAATACTTTGAGCGACATATGGTCCTAAAATACCATGGCGGCCTACATAGGTGCATTCAAACACAAATGGATTTTCTAAAGATCTCATCAAAGGGAGTCTCTTATCGATATGTTGTCAAAATCGAGAAGAAATGCAAGCCACATAATAATCAAGAGTTCCAATATGAAAATCCGCAACAACAAAAGTATGGTAAATTTGGCCCTAACTCATAGAACAACCAACCTCAAGAAAAACATTCCAAGTCGTAGGAAAATAAGTATAACATGAATATGAATAAGGACACTAGAAAGTGGTGTGATTTCCACAAAATCCCTTTACACAACACTAATGAATGTTGCTTGAAACAATCAGTAGTGGTCGATCTGAAAGAAAAAGATCTAAACTCTGACTTGGAATTTGATTTAGAATACAACAAAAGGAAAAAGATCATTGATGAAAAACCCACTACTACCATCACAACCCCAACAATCCAAGAAGAAGAACCAAAGGAGCCTAAGGAGGGGAATGCCTCTTCCATTCACAGATGTTGGTGAAGGGGACCCCATTTCATTTCATTGTTGATAGCGGGAGAAAAAAAATAATAATCTCAATAGAGGTCATCAAGAAGTTGGAGTTAACAACAACACCACATCCATGTCCATAAAACATTAGGTCACTCTACCATGGTTGAGATCTTCACATCATTAGTAGTGTCACCTTTCCTAGGCAATCAATCCCTTCAAGGATGAGGCACTGTGTGATGTTTCCCCACTTGAAGTCTGTATTTTTATCTTAGAACAACCATATATGTGGAAACATCACATTGTTTATGAGTTAGAGCTCCATAGTGTCATTGTTACTCTAGGGGGTCATCTCTACAGGGTACTAGAGGTAGTTCTCACTACTTTCATTTTATTGATCTCAGCAAAAATATGCCGCAAATTAATATCTCATACCACAAATTTTATCCTCTTCATTGATAGAAGGTGAATATAACAACATTGTGACCGCCACAACCTTAGCTCAAGACCTTTCTGTCCAAAAAAAGCAAGTGGAAAAGTTTGTAGAAGAAAACATAGATAATGTTACGAAGAAAGATTCCAACTCGTCAGCAAGATATCTTCCACCTCTACATTTGTTCACATGTTTGGATTCTTCATCTGCGCCTTTGACCTTCATTGTCACTATCGATTCATTTTCTTGGATTCACCTACGATTTTTTAGAGTCGATAATTCTAACAAAATCACTCCATTCATATGAAGTTAGCTACATTCATTGTGAATGCTACTGATTTCAAAAAATTCACTTTTGATTTTCCACACTTCATCTTGCAATTGTTAGATTACTCAATTCTAACAATGCATCACATATTAATTTGAGTAGGTTCAATATGTTACTCTTCAAAACTCTAAGGAAATTTAAAATACATATTTAAAATTATCATGTTCAAAGATTTCCACAATCACATTTATAGGTTCTCTATTTGCATCTAAGTTTCCCTTCCATATCCAAACACACTATCAACTTGTTTAAGAAAAAAATTCAAACTTCCTCACTAGAATCAAAACTATGTAATGTGATTGTACAAAAACTTCCCTTCACTTCCTTGGGATCCTCACCAGTCACCATAATGGTCCTAGTGACCTCTTCCATCACTCTTATTCTCAGGACCACAACCCACTCATGATTCACCGCTACGTCCAAGGCATCATGATCTCGTGTCATCCTCAGATATGCCTTCTTCAACCCATCGACCTCATTATGGTAATTAATTTCTACATATTACTCAATGCATCCTTTGTCTTCTTATTGTCTTCCCATACATCAATAATAAGGACAAGGGTATTGTTTTCCTTCAAGGCTCTGTATAGGCGATATTTTCAATCTAGTGAGACCACACTAGGTATGTTTCTTCTCATTCTCACAACACTGCACATAATTTTTTCCTCTTCCACACTAGTTCACATCCTTGGAAATCTTTAGCTTCAATTTCGTCGTTGATAACATTCCATTGACAAAATGAGAATCAAAGAAGATAATACAGAGAGGATGAAATTGGGAAAACAGAAAATGAGAAGAGCATTTAGTATTGAGTATATAGCTAAGCTAAATAGGCTCGAGAAAATCAAGAAACAAAACAAGAGATCATAACTAACTTGTACAACTGGCCAGGAAAACTGACAGTGTACAACCACAGTGTACAGTCACATACTATTGAGGTTACAGATATATTTTGCAGTCCCTCTTAAAATCAACACTTATAAACATCAGCACTAATAATGCCCAAGTGTTGTCTCTGAAAATCAAAAAAGGATTTTCCTAGTGGCTTTGTAAAAATATCTCCGAGTTGATCTAGAGAGCCACAAAATTGAAGTTTTATGTCACTATTATTGACTAGCTCACGTATGAAGTGAAAAAGAGTGTCAACATGCTTTCTTTTCTTATGAAACACATGATTTTTGGATAAAGAAATTGTTGAGGTGTTGTCATAGAAGATAGGAGTTGGCTCCTTTTCTGTATGTGGCATATCATTCAATATTATTCTTAGCCACAAAACTTGACAAGAAGATGAAGTAGCAACGACATACTCTGCCTCTGCAGAAGATATTAATACAATGAGCTGCTTCTTTGATGCTCATGAAATCAAGTTCGTGCCCAGGTGAAAAGAATGTCCTGAGGTGCTTTTCCTGTCATCTAGGCTTCCTGCAAAATCACTATCTGTGTAACCAGAGAGATGATTATCATCATACTGAGTGTACCATAAGCCAAAATTGAGAGTGCCTGCAACATATCTTAGAATCCTTTTCGCCATATTCTAGTAAGAATATTTGGGGGATTCTATGAACCTGGAAACAAGGCTCGCTGCATACATAATAACAAGCCTAGTTGTTATAAGATAAAACAAATTGCCTACTAAAATTTTTTAAAGGGTAGGGTCCACTGTAGAGCATTCATCTTTCTTGCTCAATTTTTTCCCTAGGGGTATATGAGTTTTTGTTGGATTGCAGTCTTCCATGCATAATCTTTTGATGATGTCTGCTGCATACTTTTGCTGACAAAAAAAAATGCCTTTGGTTGATTGGTCAACCTCAGTCCCCAAGAAATTTTTCATGATGCCAATATCTTTCATCTCAAACTCAGATTGCATGGCATGTTTAAAANATATGATGTCATCAACATATAAACATACAATCAAAATTTTTCCATGTTGATTAGTTTTGGTGTAAAGAGTTGGCTCATTTTGGCTTATGTTGAAACGACTCTTGATCAGGTAAGTATTAATTATGCTTGACCATGCTCTTGGAGCTTTCTTTAAGACATACAAGGGTTTCTTCAATCGATACACTTTGGCTATTTTCTCTCTGACTTCAAATCTAGGTGGTTCATCCACATAAACCTATTCTTGTAAGACACCACTCAGGAAGGCTCACTTGACATCCATCTGGTATACTTTACATTTGTGTTGAGTTGTTATGGCTAAGAGAGTCCTTACAGTGTCCAACCTTGCTACTAGAGAAAAAGTTTCACCATAATCAATACCTGGTTGTTGTGAGAATCCTTTGGCAACAAGTCTTGCCTTGTGTTTTTCAATATGTTCCTTTTCATTTAGTTTAGTTTTGTAAACCCAATTGACACCAATACTTTTCTTGTGTCTGGGAAGATCAACGAGATCCCATGTCTTGTTCTTCTCAATGGATTCAATCTTTTGGTTCATGGATTGAACCCAATGTGGTTCTTTAGTTTCCCCTTTAAAAGATGTAGGTTGACATGACATTAATGCAAAAAGATTTTTTTGATCAATGTCATCCAACTGCTGGTGGATTTCTCTCAAACTTCGAGTTCTCTGATTTTTAATTTCAGAGGACGAGTTTCTACTTGAAGTAGAGTTATCCTCAGAACTTTCAGGTTGTCCTTGTACCTACAATATTGGAAGAGCAGGGTGACACGTTTGTTGTCCTGCATTATCTATGTCTTTAGAATGTTGTTAGCAAAACAGGACCGTGGAGAAATAAAATAAAACAAATGCAGAAACAAAACACAGAAGATACACAATACAATAAAGACACAGATTTACGTGGTTCACCGAGTGTGGGCTACGTCCACCAGAGAAATTGCCAGGTCCTTTCTTTATTATTATCCAGCATATGAAGGGATACAACCTACAACAAACCCGCTGTAACTTCC